>APFE030246253.1:158687-187161 GCA_000404065.3 Pinus taeda
CCTAATTTGACTTTTTTCCATAAATAATAATAATAAGAATAATATTAAAGAAATAATAATAATATTAAATAAATAAATAATAATTTTTCCTGGGTCCTAAGATCAAAATTAGCCGTTAGTCAATTTGGCCGTTGGAGACTCTGCTCAGACTATTTAACATGCTAAGCTGGATCGGTTTCTTCAACTTGTCCTAAGCGTCGACAAATGAATTCTTATGTGATTTACGCTGAAGAATCTCTCAAAAATCACACATTCCTTAGATTGATCTCGATCCCGCCAACAAAACCATTTGTTGGCTTAAGGGGTCCTGACCTAGGTTCATCTTTAACTGTGCCAACCAACAAAACCCTAACTGCTAGCCCTTTTGGCAACAACTTGCGTAGTGCAGGCTGCAGTCTCACCTGAAGCAGTATTGGGGGATGCTAGAACTAGGTCTCTGTATCCAGAGGTCTGTGTGATGGTTTCTTAAGGTTCTTAGGGTTTAGATCTACCTTCGTGTAGATCTATTCCTTCTGACTGTCAACTACTGCAACTCTATCAAAATGACCTTCAGATCTTCGTGAAGGTACTTAATTGTACTTATCATGCAGAAAGATTACAGATCTACTAGTTCCACGTAGTAAATGTGTATTTTGAAGCCCTTATGGCCTATATCTGCCATCGTGCAGATCTACCCTTTCCGTGTAGGTTTTAACCCCGTATAGAAATTACCTACATATGAATTCTAAAACATAGAAAATAAACAATGTGAGAGAATAATGCATAAAAGACATATACACAAAGATTTCCCCTGGATCCCAAAACCGGGACTACCAACTTGATTTTTAATTATGTTCCTTTCAATGTTACAATACATATATATAAATTACGAAGCATCCAATACCATGGACCGAAAACCATTGTGCCCAAAACGATGTGCGAAAACCATGCACAAAACCATAGGTAGGTCTGCCCACCTAATATAGGGTCCAAAACAAATTTCCCTGGGGTGCTATCTTGGATCTCGTAGGGGGGGTAACCGCCCCCCTCAAACCCCCTAGGACCCCTTCGGTTAACTAAGTGAGCTAGTCATGGAAAGAATATAACACAACCCAACATTCTCCCATTTCTTGTTTTCTTTCCATAGGGGGCCACAGGAGAGCTTAGTCATCTATTGAACCCTATAACACCCATTGTTTCTCTACACCAAGAGAACATCTAAGAGCTCATAGATTTTGTCAATGCATCTGCAGTATTCTTCAAAGTGTCTACCTTTAGTAGCAAAACCTTTTTTCTTCTATCATATTCCTCACAAAGTGATATTGAACATCAAATTATGTGCTTTGTCCTTGAATGGTAAGCAGGGTTATTTACCAAGAAAATTGCACTTTAGCTGTCATAATATATCCTTATAGCTCCTTGTACTAACCCCATACTTGAACACAATCTCTACAACCAAACTACTTCCTTGCTTGCATGAGTGGTTTCCATGTATTTTGTCTCTGTATTTGATAGTGCCACTATAAATTGTTTCTTACTCATCCAACTGATTACACCTCCAAATAGGCTAAACACATACCCAATAGTAGATCTTCTCTGATCCAGATCTCCAGCCCAATTTGCATCAACAAAGCGAAGAATATCTAATAGTCTATCCAATCCTGGTCTTCCTTGGTAGCACAAACCATAATCACTAATGCCACGCAAATACCTGAAAACCACCTTCACTGCTATCGAGTGCTCCTTCCTTGGTTTTGACATAAACCTACTTGATACTCCCACTTCATGTGCAATGTCTAGTTTAGTACAGGCCATCGCATACATCGGGCTACCAACTGCACTTGCATATGGAACACGGGACATGTCCTCTTCCTCTTCTTGTGTCTTGGGACACTGTTCAACAGATAACTTCACACCTACATGAATAGGAACCTTCACCGGTTTATTATCCTACATATTAAACCTTTGTAGTATTGTATTGACATACTTTCGATGGTTTAACTAGAGCTTCCTCTTTGCTCGATCTCTTTTAATTTCCATGCCCAAAATATAGTTTGCAGCACTGAGATATTTCATGTCAAATTTGGAGGACAATTGGGTCTTCAAATCATGGATAATTTCTTTGTCATTTCCAACCAACAACATATCATCCACATATAAGACCCAATAAATAACAAGGTCACCAATTAACTTGAAATACACACAGTGATCTTCTTTTCTTCTGGTGAAGCCAAGTCCCTGTATAAATGTATCAAATTTATGATACCACATCCTTGGCGATTGTTTTAACCCATACAAAGACTTCGTTAACTTGCATACCAGTTATTTCTTACCCTTCACCGCAAAGCCTTTAGGTTGCTTCATGAAGATCTCCTCTTCTAGACCCCTGTGAAGAAATGTTGTCTTCACATCCATCTATTCTACCTCAAAATCAAAAGCAACATCAACAGATAAAAGTAATCTAATAGAAGCTACCTTAGTAACAGGAGAAAAAATATCACCAAAATCAATTCCCAGCACCTAGGAATAACCTTTTTCTACCAACTGAGCTTTGTATTTCTCCACCTTTCCTTCTGCATTTGTCTTGTTCTTGAACACCCATTTGCTGCTAATGGGTTTCCTTCCAGCTGGCAACCCCACCATATCCCAAGCCTCATTTTTGTGCATAGATGCCATTTCATAAACCATGGCTTCTTTCTAGAGTTTGCCATCCTCTGAATCTACTACTTCCTTCACAGTTTCGAGATTATCATCAGTCATAGATAAAGAAAAAATTGAATGGAAAGAAGATGGACTATACCTTTCTGGCTGCCTTCTTTCTCGAAATGATCTTCTCACAACTGGAGTTAGTGGCTCTTCATATTTTGATTCCTCTTCTGCTGTAGAATCTGATTCTTCCTCTTTTAGATCAAGCTCTATTCTCTCACGTTCCTTTGAAGGGATTTCATTTTTAATAACATCTTTCACCTCTCTAAACACCACATCATGACTGTACACAACCTTCCTTATTATTGGGTTCCAATGCTTATAACCCTTTAAACCGTCCTTATACCCAATAAAGATGCACTTTTTAGATTTACTATCCAACTTTGTTCTTTTCTCCTTTGGAACATGTACATATGCATCACATCCAAATACCCTCATATGTGAAAGAGAGGGTTTCTTACCAGTCCATACCTCTTGTGGAGTCTTATCCTCCAATGCCGATGAAGGTGATTTGTTGACTAGGTAACATGCAGTATCCACCACCTCTGCCCAGAATTCTTGTCCTAACTCAGCACCACTGAGCATGCTTCTTTCCCTTTCCATCAACGTCTTGTTCATTCTTTCCGCAACTCCATTTTTCTCAGGTGTGTATGGAGTAGTCTTCTGCCATGCTATACCACACTTCTTATAGAATTCTTCAAATTACTTCTTGCAAAACTATCCATCGTTCTCTATCATCAACACCTTTATCTTCTTCTCTGTTTGGTTTTCCACTAGAGCCTTAAATTCTTTAAACCTGTCAAAGACTTCAAATTTCTTCTTGAGGAAATATATCCATGTATTCCTTGAGAAGTCATATATAAATGATACATTGTACACAAACTTACCCAGTGATGGAACCTTCACAGGTCCAAATACATCATTGTGCACAAGCTCTAATATCTATTTCACCCTCTTACCACCAGAGGGGAAACTCACCCGATTCTGCTTCCCATATACACAATTTTCATATAAATCAAAATCCAGAAAGCTATTAATCGTACCTTCTACCATACTTTTACCATGAAGTATTCGAAGGCCCTCATCTCCAATACGTGTAAGCCTTTGATGCCATATCATGGTCTTTTCTATAGAGACCACTAGATTTTTTGCTCCACTTTTAGGAACCATAGAACTGTTGCACCCATCAATAACAGTGCTCCCTTGCAACTTGTGCAGAGCTCCAATCTGAACTCCCCACATCAATACCAGTGCTCCCTGAACCATCTTGCAGGTATCCTTCTTGAACATTGTTTTTACACCTGCATCATCTAGCTTGCTTACGGGAATCAGATTTCTGGCCAATTCAGGAATATGCAGAACACGAGGAAGTGTTTTAACCCTTCCATGTTGCAACTGCAACTTTAATTTTCTGCGACCAACGATTCTAGCCTTCCTATCATCCCCTAAGAAGACATCATCACCATCATATTTATCATACTCGCAAAACCAATCTCTATGGACAATGAAGTGAAAGGATGCACTTGAGTTAATCAACCATACCTCATGATCTACATGTGTACTTGAAGATGCCAAGTACACGGCCCCGCCTTCATTTCAAGTGGTTTTTGCCTTTGTAGAAGGAGCATCATCAAATCCATTACCTTTTTCAGGAGATTTAAATTTACAATCCCTTTTGTAGTGCCCTTCCTTTCTGCATTTCCAACACACCTTTACAGGTTTTCCTGGAGATTTAGATCTCCCACTCGATGATTTTTTTATTTTTATTTTATTTTTTATTTTTTGGATCCTCCTCGTACAGACAAGGCATCACCATTCTAGCTCTCCATATTTTTCTGTCCCATCTCCTTTGTCAACAAGGATGAGAATATCTCATCAAACTACAAGGCAGTTGCATTGCTACCTATTGCAATAACGAGACTATCCCATGAATCTGGTAGAGAACACAAAAAAATGATGAACTTATCTTCATCTGAAATTTTAATATCAATAGATAATAATTGATTTACCATAGTATTAAATGCGTTCAGATGCTTTGTCACCAAGTCTCCATCTTTCATTCTCATGTTATACAACGTTTTCCATAGGAACAATTTATTCACTAGAGACTTAGATTGGTACGAAGTCCCTAACTTGTCCCACTAAGCCTTCACCATAGATTCCCCTGATACATTCAACAATACTGAATGTGAGACACACAATCGTGTTGTTCTCTTTGCCTTTCGATCCAACTTCTTCCATTCTTCATTGGACACTCCCGTTGGTTTAGTACCCAGATCTACCATGATCCACTGATCTTTATCCACCAAAAGATCCTCCATCTTGAGTTTCCACAAATAAAAACTCTGACCATTAAATTTCTTGATCTCTATCTTTCCACTACTTGTCATCTTCTTTCACCACCATAATTGATCCCGCAGATCTCCCACTTAACAGGGTCTACCACAGGCCTGAGCGAAAACCCTCAACAACAAAGGCATCCCCTTGAAGCCAAAACAAATCTGATACCAAATGTAGGTTTGAACCCTATATAGAAATTACCTGCATATAAATTCTAAAACACATAAAATAAACGATGCAAGAGCATAACACATAAAACACATATACACAGAGATTTTCCCCTAGATCCCAAAATCGGGATTACTAGCTTTATTTTTCATTATGTTCCTTTTAATGTTACAATACATATATATACATGCCAAAGCATCCAAAACCATGGACCAAAAACCATTGCGCCCAAAACCATGTGCGAAAACCATTCACAAAACCATAGGTAGGTTTGCCCACCTAATATAGGGTCCAAAACAATTTTCCTTAGGACGCTGCCCCTGACCCCGTAGAGTGGGGCTAACCACCCCCCTCAAACCCCCTGTGACTCCCCCAGTTAAGTAGGTGAGCCAGTCATGGAAAGAATGTAACACAACCCAACATACTAGACAACTAACTACAACAGATCTATCTAACAACTTCCTGATGTTCGCAAAGGAGGTTAATTATATTTATTATGCATATATATTATAGATCTACCCATTTCATGTAGTAAATAAGCATTAATTCACATAAAATAGATCCCATAGCGAAGATACATAAACTTAAATAGAAGTAAATAACAAGGCACAGATGCATCAAAATTGCTTCCCAAACTGTCTTTATTACGAATAAGCATTCAATTACAAAATTCTCTTCCCTGCGCACTCAGTTGCAGGGGCCCATGCACTCAGCTTGTGGACTTACCAAGGTCTCCATGCACTTAGCTACAAGAGCCTTCCCCTTTCACCTAAGTATAAGAAACAAACTTTTCCTGCCTTAGCACCTTGCCCTTACAAAGATTCTTCACTTCAAGTTATCTTCTAAGACTCACTATGACTCAACTACTTATAGCATTTAATTTACAATACCATGGTCCGTGGACAATGGGATGGTCTTAGAATAGCTCTATCACCTACCCACCTAAGGCACTAAAACCGTTTTGACTCTACTTAGCTTCGTACTCCACTTTCCACATTTCGCGGAGACTTTACCTTTGCTACAAAAAGATATTGCAAAAATGACTCAAAATTTAAAAAATTGACCCTAGAGACCTTATCCTAACACTGATATGACTGTTGAAGCTGCCTTTGGTGGTTCTGAGGCTGCTAGTAATGATCCTTTGATGGTTGCATGGACAACCTGGGCATGGGTAAGGCTATTTTTGAGTGTGTTCTGTGAGGTCATTTCTTTTTCCCCCTTGCCTTCTGCAATTTCTAGAGAAGAATATAAACATTTTATGTTCTCTGCTGACTGAAACTTGATGATGTAGGTCCTTTGTATTGTGTGCATGTGCTTTTGGAGTCAAGTATTTCTTCTTTCTAGGTGATAAAATGTAACGATTGATATGAGGTCCTATGGCTACTAAAGGATCAATATTGAAATCCTCAAGTGCTCATGGTGACTGAATTCTAAATATGATGCTCTAGCCATGGTCTGATAAGTGATTTATAGATTACTATAGGACTGACTGTCTTCCTGTAGTAGTCAGGATCATTATTTCCTTTAGATGATACCTTTAAATATACTTATAATTCATGAGTAATTTGTTGACAAGGATTAGAGGCCTTTTTTGTTTATGGTGGAAGAGATGGAAGAAGGGGTGAAAATGGGTTCTTTTCATGGACAAAGATGAAAATGAGAGTGGATAAGGGGTCAAGTGGTGTGGAAAATGAATGATGAGGCTATGGTGGACCCCTCCTCTTGTTCCTAGATGAAAAACATAATATCTAAATCCTTTTTCTATGCCCATCACGCTCTTGTAGAAATTCTGGTCACTCTTGTAACAATTCTGGAATGCTCCTGTAGCATAATTTTTCTTATCAATATCATCCAAAAAATAGATTGGATTAACCTGAAATTTAGTGATAATTTTTCCATCATCCTTATTCATATCACCATAAAAAATATTGGCCAACAGATGCACAAATATCGAGACATTTTAAAAATGGATGTAGGCAATGAAGGGAAATTTTTCAAAAAGTGTGCATCAGAATTCACTAAAATTCATTGAAAATGTTATCATAATCTATATTAATTTCCGTGTGAAACAACTCAACCAATGGATGCACATTTTTCAAGATATGGTAAAAATAATTTCTAACCTATGTATTTTGTGTTGAAGAAAGCCTAACTAGGTTCGGTCTTCATAAATATGAAATGTACTTTTGATTCTTGTATTTTATAAAAGAAAGAAAACTGATTATTATTATTATTGAGCTTGGGTTTCTTTCCCAAGAAATTTGTTTTATAGGCCAAGCACTAATTGAATGTCCTTCTATGGTTTTCCTAGGTCAAGAAGTCAAATATGGACATTGTCATAATATGAAGACCCCATCAGGCATCTTGCAAATTGTAAAAATATCCCCTTCTAGATCTAGAAGACAAATTAGGTCAAGTGAGGTAGTTTGAGGCAAATAAGAAGTAGTCTAGTCCACATTTGTGAAGTAGCAACTGCTACTAGGGGGCTGAAGTTGCAGACCTGTAGTTAGGGCCAAAAATCTGTGGCTAGAGGTCGAAGAAGTGTTGCTGGAAGAGATTTTGCCAGGATTGGAAAGCTGTAAAGTAAGAACATTATTGAGAAACTGATATTAGTCTTGGAAGGGCTTTAGTGTTGGTCAAAGGTCTTGGTATTCATCATTAAATAATCTATAAGAATATATTAAGGGTTTTCCTCTCAAGAGGAGAGGGTTTTCCTTGGCTTGGAGCTTATATCTTGTGTACTTGTATCTAATTGATCTTCTTGTTTTGGTAGCTATTTGATGATTGAAGAACACACTAAAATAATAATAATAATAATAATAAGATAATCCTAATAACTAAAAAGTCATGACAAGTAGTTATCATAGTTGGAAGAATCATTATTGCCATCTTGCCCTATATTCTTCAACATGGTATTAGAGCTATGGTTTGCACAAGGGATGAAGAAGGTAAACTCTATTATGAAGAGGCTTGAAAATAATTTTTCATCATTGGAAAGTCTCATCAAGCAAAGTTTCAAGGTAGTATGGAATAGTCTCTTCTCTTCCAAACATCTCAAATCTTCAAAGAATAAAGGATTGTTCTCAGCCCTCACCGGAACATTTCAAGATGAAAATATATGGGTGATAGATAATGGAGCTTCAAGACACATGAATGGATATCACAAGCTACTAAAAACCCTATCCAAAGGAAAGTCCTCATACTTTGTGGAGCTTGGTGACAACAAGATATATCTAGTAAAAGGCATTGGATCTACATCAATTGAGCTGGAAGGAGGAGGCAACATTCTTCTCAACAACATTCTATATGTTCCAGGTTCGTGCAAAAAAATTATTTCTATTTCATCATTAAAATAAAAAGGAGATAGAGTTTCTTTTATAGATGGTAAAGTAGTGGTTTGGGCTAAATATTCTATCATTGAAAAAGCTAGAAACATTGGAGTTTGAGAAGGAAGACTCTACAGACTCTCATCTCCTCTAAGTCAAGCACTTGCCTACATTGAGATAAGTCCGTGTGAACTTTGGCATCGAATATTGGGCCATATTCATTACAAGATCTTGCTAACTCTAAACTCCATTGTAAATGGTGTAACAAATCTCAAAGAAGAGCTTGAAGGAGTCTGGAAAGGCTATGCTCTAGGAAAGAAGTCAAAGAAACCATTTGTACATAGTACATCTAGAGCTTAAGAGATTCTAATTTGATCCACTCTAATGTATGTTGTCCCATGTCTAAATCACATGGAGGTAATATATAATATGTTACCTTCATTGGTGATCATTTGAGGGAAACTTGGGTTTATTTACTTAAATCCAAGGAGGAAGTATTCATAAAATTTCAAGAATTCAAGGCAGAGGTAGAAAATCTTACAAAAAGAAAGATAAAGATTCTATGGTTAGATAATGGAGGTGAGTATACTTCCAAAGAAGTAATTTATTTCTGGAAGGAGGCTGCAATCAAGAGGGAGCTTATAGTTCCATACAATCTCAAGTAGAATGGAGTAGCTGAACAAAAGAATAAAGATATAGGAGAAAGTGTCAAGGTTATGCTCCATGATCAAGATCTACCAAAAATTCTATTAGGAGAAGCAACAAAGACTACAATATACATCCAATATAGAATTCCTCACAAGTCACTTGGCAATATAACTCAAGAAGAAGTCTTCACTAGGAAGAAACCAAATATTGACCATCTATGGATAGTTGGGTGTCCTGTATATATTCACATTCCCAAGGAAAAAATAAAGAAGCTAGATCCTACAAGAAAGAAAGGAATATTCATTGGATATAGTAACTCTTCCAATGCTTACGTGATCTACATAAACGAAAGACATCAAGTAGAAGTAAGCAAAGATGTAATTTTTTATGAGAGCATTTCCTTCAAGAAATCCAAAGATCTCCCATCCAATTTTGGATGAGGAGGATATTCCTATGTTTGAGGAAGAAGTTAATAAATAAGAAGAACTATATCATCATGAAGAAGAAGGTACCAATGAACAAATCCCTCTCCCTGAAAGAAGAAAGATACCTAACTAGTTAACGTATACACTTCAAGAAACAAAAGATCACACCTCAACGGTAAGATTCAGGGAGAGAAAGAAATAGAAAATATACTCAGGATGTGCAACATACATGTCAAAGCTCATTGAATTTCAACCTTCCACTTTCGAAGAAGAAACCAAACACCAAGAATGGAAGAATAAAATGAATTATGAATGCCAATATATTATGAAGAATGGAGTCTGGGAAATTTTCCCAAGACCGAAAAACAAATCAGTGGTAACCTCTAAGTGGTTGTATAAGATCAAGCATGTTTCATATGGAAGCGTAGATAAATTCAAGGCTAGATTTGTGGCTCGAGACTTCTCTCAGGAAGAAGGCATTGAATATGAAGAGACCTTTGATCCCACAACAAGTTATACCATGATCTGACCTATGATATCTCTGGTAGCATCAATGGGATGGAAGGTACATTACATGGATGTCAAAACAACATTCTTGAATGGTATGATAGATGAATAAGTCTACATAGAACAACCATTGGGATTCGATGTAAAGGATAGAGAAACTCATGTTTTTAGATTGAAGAAGGTACTTAATGGCCTCAAGCAATCTCCCAGGGCATAGTATGCTAGAATGGATGCATACTTGCAAAGTTTGGGTTTTATGAAAAGCATGATAGGTCCCAATCTCTACATCAAAGTAGAGAATGATGAACATGTCATCATTCTTCTATATCTAGATGATCTTATAATAATTGGTGATGAAAGAATAATTTAAGAATGTAAGAAATTGTTGGCAGCTGAATTCGATATGAAGTATCTAGGACTTATGAATTATTTTCTAGGACTAGAAGTCTGGCAGGAACCAAATGAAATCTACCTAGGACAAGGAAAGTCTGTGGTCAAGCTATTGAAAAGGTTTGACATGATGGAATGCAAACCCATGACAACTCCGATGATCACAAACTTGAAAATGTTAAGGAATTCTAAATCCAGTCTAGTGGATCCTACTAAGTACAAACAACTGATTGGCTCCTTGATGTATTTGGTGAATACTCAGCCAAATACATGTTTTGTAGTAAATGTTCTCAGTAAATTTAAAATGGAACCTAGCCGTGATCATTGGATAGCTGCCAAGCATATACTGAGATATCTGTAGGGAACCATCCACTATTGTCTGAAGTATGAAAAAGGAAAAGATGTTCATTTATAAGCATTTACGGATTCTGATTGGGGATGCAATGAGAAGGATGGAAGAAGCACTACAACATGATGTTTTAGCTTGGAATCCTCGATGGTCTCTTGTATGAGAAGAAATAAAGAGATAGTGGATTTGAGTAGTGCTAAGGCCAAGTAAATTGTAGCCTATGAAGTGAGCAGGGAAGCGGTTTGGTTAAGGAAATTGTTATCTGATCTGTTTGTTGGACCGTTGGACGTTACCATAATACATTGTGATAATACTGACTGTATAAGACTATTTGAGGACCCATATTTCTTGGAAAGGTGAAGAACATAAACAACACATACCACTACATTCAATAGTTGGTACAAGATGGTGTACGGAAGCTGGAGTATATCTCCACCGATGATCAAATTACTAATATTATGAAAAAATATCCTCCTACTAAGAAGCTTGTGTATTTTAGAAAAAATCTTGGATTGGTTGACATATCTTCCCTAGTTGAGAGGGAGATATAGATACATCATTTTTGTATTCATTTTGGAAGAAAGAATGGAGGATTGAGTAATCATCTGGCATCTGATACTCTTTGAGGATATGGTAGGGAATACAAGATAAGAGTAAGCAAGAGGACCAATATTCTTTAAGGGCTGGGGATCCAAGATAATAATAGTCCTAGAAGTTCATAGTTGGTGAACACCTGGGTGGTGTATGTACCTTGAGAGACAATGATGAAGGTATCTATAATCATTGGTCTTTCCAACATTATGCTTTGATCTATTGAGAGATAGAGCTATTAGTCAGGGCCTTTCTATGTGACAATGTTGGTTATAATGATGCTATACATGTGTATTACTAGTCCGACTCTTCTTATGAGATCTCTTAAGTATTGAGAATGTACCATTTATGAATACCTCCATAGTTAAGAGGGAGTGTTGAAGAAAGTATAACTAGGTTTGGTCTTCATAAATATGAAATGTACTTTTGATTCTTGTATTTTTTAAAATAAAGAAAAATAATAATTATTATTATTGAGCTTGGGTTTCTTTCCCAAGATTTTTTTTATAGATCAAGCACTAATTGAAAGTGCTTCTAGGGTTGTCCTAGGTCAAGAAGTAAAATAGCGACATTGTCATAATATGAAGACCCCATCAGGCATCTTCTAAATTATAAAATGAATTATTTTTGTATTTTACTGAGCCTTCCAAGACCAAGTCGGCTTGCTAGCCTATCAAGTTAGCTTAGAAGTTGGAATTTGTACCCATGGAAGACCTATATATAGGAGACAATTTGACCTCATTTGGACACATTAATTCCTCTCTCTCTCATGTGAAGGAAGAAGTAAAAAAGAGCATAAAATAAGGAAGAAGAAGGAGAAGAAGTGTTTGTGTTCCTCTCTCTCTCTCTTTCTCTCCACATGTGTGAAGAAGAGGGCTATAATTCTACAACTTTTCGCTAGGGTTTCGTTGTGAGGGTTCAATCTAATGAGAAAGGGTTGAAGGAAGGGCCAAAAAAGTCCCCTTCTAGATCCAGAAGGCAAATTAGTTCAAGCAGGAAGCTGGAGGTAAATAAGAAGCAGTTCTAGTCCACACTTGTGAAGTAACATATGCTTCCTGGTGCCGAAGTTGCAGATCTGTAGTTAGGGCCGAGAATCTGTGGTTGGAGGTCGAAGAAGTGTTTCCGGAAGAGATTATGCTGGGTTTGGAAAGCAATAAAGCAAGCACATTATTGAGAAGATGATCTTGGTTTGGAAAGGCTTAAATGTTGGTCAAAGGTCTTAGTATTCATCAATTAAAGAATCTATAAGAAGAGATTGAAGGGTTTTCTTCTCAAGAGGAGAGGTTTTATGTTGTCCTAGAGCCGACATCTTGTGTACTTGTATCTTGTTGATCTTCTTGTTTTGGTAGCTATTTGATGATTGAAGAACACACTATAATCATAATAATAAGAAGATAATCCTAATAAGTAAAAAGACATCACAAGCAGTTATCATAGTTACAAGGATCATATGTCATCTTGCCCTATATTATTCAAGATATTTGCCTCCTATAGCAAAACAAAACCTTCATATAGCATTTTAGGACAACGTGGAAAATGAATGAGAAAGGCTTAGAAATGATGGGTGGATGTTGGAAATAGATGAGGGTGATGGATTGACATGGGTTTGGTCGTGTTGGAGCATCTAGGAAAAGGAGGAGAAAGCCCAAGTTTGACTTTATTTGACTAGGTTTTTGATCAATTTTTTCTTTTGGTGCTAAATTGTTATTGTTGCTTGCAAAGGTTTGAGGGAGCCTGCATCCATCAAGAGAGATACATGGAGCAAAATAATTTTTTTCAATTTTTTAATTTTTTTATTTTTATTATTATATATTTATTTATTATATTTTTATTTTTTTTATTTTTATTATTTATTTATTTATATTATTATAATTATTATTATTTATTATTAGTATATAATTATATTTAATTATTTTTTTTTTTTATTTTTTTTTATTTATTTTTATTTATTTATTTATTTTTTTTTTTTTTTTTTTTTTTTTTTTTTTTTTTCTGAGGCCTACTAGCTGCCTCAATGAGGTTTTCAACTAGTAGGTCTGTCTAGGCGCCTCAAAGGAGGTTTTCACCTAGGATATTTTCCTTTTTTCTTTTTTCTTTCCAACCCACTGAACACCTCAAGGAGGTTTTCAATCAGTAAGCCAATCTCAAGTGCCTCAAAAGAGGATTTCACATGAGATTTTATTTTTTCCTTTTTCCATTTTTTTTTATCCAACTATAGTTGAAAAAACAAAATCTCTTTCAAGTTCCCTGAATAATTCCAATGGATCCATATGCACATCAAGATGACATATAAAACTGTGTGTAGTCTCAAAATATATACTTTGACATGTACCTGAATATGAGAGACCAATCGCTTTGACTGAGATGAGATCAAGAATTGTTGAAGAAGAGTGTGTTACTGCAACTTAATGATTGTCTAAAACCATATTTAAACATATTTTTGATGCCCCTGGTCCACTTGCACATTTGGATATCTTTCTATGTACTCTTCTACCATGAAATTAAAATAATTCTCTTTTTGCTGATTATTCTCTTGAACACATGGAGGATCTGATGGTAAACATGATAAAACTTTCTCAATATTTGATTATGATGTCTGCTCTCCATCAAGTGAAACCCATGATTCTTTTGTCTCCTCATTTGAATCTTCTTTTTCTAAAATGTTTTCCTTTAATGGCATCAAGAGAATCTATTTTTTCGCAATACACTTCATGATCTAAGGTGAATACAATTCAGATCAAGAGGAGTTGTTTGGAAGTATTGTACCTCAACATTGTAAGTGGGTTGAGTTACTAGATTGTTTGGGTTTGACAATGGTTGTACATATAGTTGTGTGGGAGTGGATATTTGAGATGAATGTGGTTAGGGTTGAGGTTGTGGTGGAGGTGGATGGTATAGATATCATGGAGTTGGGTATGGAGGATATTGAGGAAAATATTGTGGATTGATCCCATAAGGTCCTTGCCAACCTTGTTGCCAAGATTGGTTTTGGGGTTGAGATGGCAAAGGTTGCCAAGAAAAGGTTGTGTTCCAATTGCTTTGAGATGGATGTGAATAACCTTGAAATTGTAAATTAGGATTTTTCATCTTACTAGGTTGACTAGGTTGCCATGGTCTTCTTAGAGCTACATAGCATAACTTCTTTGGTGATTGAATTGCTCCATTGTTGTTACAGATCAATTTGGGCACATCATTCCCAACATTCATATTAGTACTATTAGGGCTCATCAAACCCTAATATAGGTGCTACATGCCCTAGACAAGCCATCACTTTGAATGCCTCCTTCCCTGAAATTTTCCTAGCTTGAAGCCCTCTAGAAATGGCTCCTTGAGGGACCAGCTTAGCCTTGGTCAAGGGTAAATTCACTGCAGTGCATGTAGGCCCATGTCAGGGTGCATTTTAGAGCACATAGGCCCACTTTGACCTGTGCTGGGCGAGATTGAGTGAAATCCCCATAGGGTTATGGGAATATTCTTATCTTCTAGAGCCTTCTAGAATATTCCCACACTTATCATATCATATGAGATCAAAATTGGATAGGGAATGAGTTAAGTAACCTCCTATCCTCTCATCCCTTCCTCCATGGAAACTAGCTCTAAGTTTGGAAGGCCATTCGATACCCTCATTTATGACCAAACCACCTCCATTTTCCTATAAATTGAGCACTTATCTAAGTGATCAGGGGCTAGACTTTGAGAATTTGTAAGGAGATATTGTTGGTGTGAGATTTTAGATTGTAAGCAATTATTATTATGCTGCCAGAGTGTTATGATTTTGATGTGATGTTGGATGGAACTCAAGCTGGAGGAGTGACATTGGGTCGGACTTCATGGTTGTAACTTTTCCTTCTACTTAATAAAGCTGTTTACACCTTTTCCCATATTCTTGTCTTTATGTATGATGATTATATGTGTAAATGCTTTTGATTGCATTTGCTTATAGTAGATAGATCTCTTGCTTTGATTGGTTTTTTTCCTCTGTTTATGATTGTAGGTACTTGTCGAGCGGATTAAGTTTGAGAAGGAGCGACGAGAACCATGCAAAGGAGACAAAGGGAAAGCGAAAGATAACAAGTAGGTCCCTTGTCTTATTTATCTTTTATAGAAAAAGGTTAAGTGCTTTAATTCTATTGTTCTAGGTGTAGCTACCCACCTACATAAATTGTGTTTATCTGTAGATGTAAAATTCCACATAACAAATTGGTGACTCAACTAGGGAAAGATCATCATTCCGGGTAGTTTAACTTCATCCTAGTACACCTTAGTGGCCTTTAATTGCTTCCATTGATCTTATTTCAGCCTTTTTGAAGTGTTTTTTGGTAAAAATTGTGCTTGAAAGCCCCTAGGATGGCCTCTCTGGCTCTAGCGTAGGCTTGGTCATGACACAGAGCGCTACAGAGCACCCTTGGCTTGAGGACAGTGCTTTGAAGTGGATTGTCTCCCATTCAGGGCTGTGCTGATCCTCCTTAGGTCAAAAATCCCATATTTGACTTGATTTTTCCCAAATTTCCTTCTGTTTTTTATTGCTAAAAGATCAATGGTTGTTGTACTTATGAAATCAATTTGTGTTTCCTTTCCTAGCCCTACTTTGGCCTTGATTGTTTAGTGTTTCTTAAATCATTTCTTGATCACTATCAATTCATTGTCAAAGTTAGTTTATAGTCGATTAATCTTTTCTCAAAGAAAGTGTCGTAAAAGTATTCATTTCTTTCGAAAAGGAACTGTCGTAAAGTCTTTGTTCTCGCAAAAATATTGATTGATTGTATGTGCATTAGTTTCCTTTTGTTCATCTCAATGTTAAGGGAATTGAAAATAAAAACTTGCATCGTGCATTGAAAATGTTTGTGTGTGCTCATATGAATAGTTTAGGGAAATTGCATTAGATGTGCTCTTTGTTCTTTGATTAAAAGAATCTGATTGCTCTATCCCTACTAGCTAAGGTTTTCATTGTTCAAATTGAATGAAAAGAATGCTTATCATATTAGTTTCATTCTAGTAATTTCAAAGACATCACGTGGTGAACCTTGAAATGAAAACTCTTAAAAAGATCAGCTTAAAAGTTATTTCAATTAACCTAATGGAGCATTGTCACCTAACGCAAAACATTTAGAGGTTTTAGGCTAGAAACGTGTTCCGGCATCGTAAAACATAGAAGCTGTCAATAACTTGTCTGCGATACGTTCCGAGTGTGATACCTCATTCCATGTACGTGAGTATATCATAGCTCGTCCATGTACTTTCGGGTATATAGGGTGGTGTTATAGTACATAAAGTATAAAAGAATGCTCTCATTGTGCGGTTTCACATTAGATAGCGCTAACATGGATTGGGCCTCCACGTACTTTCCGGTATATATGAGACTACACTAGGTTGCTATTCATCCTTGGGTAACCGAGTTGGCCGCCTTATACACTGTGATACACCAAACACAACATTTGAGGAGATTACTTGCACGTATGTTAAGTCCTTGGTTTACTGAGGCAATATATTGCAGTTCACAATTGCTTGATAATCCTTTTGCCTAGATTATCCATCTTTTATTTTGTTATGTTATTTTGATTAAAATAAAATTAATTTACCATAGATAACATCCTCCACACTCACTCCTTAGTTGATCTTAGGTTGAGAAATATGGCAACAACTTTGAAGTCCATCGATTAAGGAATTCCTTTTGATGAGAATCCTAGTCCTTTTCCTCCTTTCAAAAATATTGGTGCTCCTTATATGGCTACATTGTCCCTTCCAGGATTTACCATTGGCTTGCTAGTATGGTTATTTTCAACCTCCTTGGTTAAAAATGTCGTGATTTCTCCGCAATCAAGTATTCCTACAACTGGAAAAAATCAACCTCTAGTTGATCCTAAAGTTGACTCTTTTCCTTCTTCGTCGGTTGTTTCTTCCTCCCCTTCTTCCTCTTCACCTGGTGAAAGTATTGGCACTAGTAACCAGGTGTCTAATAAGAAGAATAAAGAGAAGGAGAAGAAGAAGAAGAAGAAGAAGAAGAAGAAGAAGAAGAAGAAGAAGAAGAAGAACCAAATTCAGTATCGGGCAACCAAGGAACCATTTCTTTGAATGAAACTTTTGATGTGAAACTATCCGATAAGCCCCTCAAACTTTGATATCCTTGCAAACTTTGTGCGGGAGACCATATTGTTTGAAATTGTTCTGGTATTCCTCAGATCTTAGAAGAATGGTATTCTCGTTCACATAAACCCGTGTCATCAACTTTTCGAGATCATTCTGGTGACACACCATCAACTAGTGCTAGAAAAGTTCATGGAAAGAAGGGTAAAGTTAAGTTTCCCTGTAGGTTATGTGAAGGGAATCATCCCATTCACCTTTATCCATATCTGGATGAAGCCAAAAAAGTGTTGGATAATTGTTCTACTTCTCTGCAATGACTTCCATCTGTTTACATGAGACTCTCCCTTAATCCTTCACTAGTTGATGAATTGACTGACCCAAACCAACTTTCGGCCAAACCCACTCTCTCTTAATGTGAATCTCATGAGTCTATACTTGACCAATCATAGGTCAAGGAAAAAATTGATCCGATTTCACCTTTAGTTCACCGTAACTTTCCTGAAGAGAGTGAGTATGATACCACCTAGGTTCTTTTCATTTCTTCAGATTCCAATGAGCTTGGAGGCAACCCGCTTGTTCCATTAAGCCAAGAGGAAAATCCTCATGTTCTTGTAACTCAAGGGGTAATTCTCCCATTCTTATAGTACCCCCTCCATGTAGTCTGGTCACTTCCTTTGATTGAAATCGACTAGCAAGATGTCATCTTCCTTCTTAGGTACCTTTCCAGATTTCAGTACAGGTTTGTAATATGGTTGTACCTGGCACTATTATAGATTAAGGTGCATCTGTGAGTATCCTTTCCTCCACTACTTGGAAAGCGCTCAGTTCATCGCCACTTATGCCTGTTACCCAGAATCTGTTGGCTTTTAACAGAGCAACCAATCAATCCTTAGGGATCCTTCCTCAGTTGCCTATTACTTTGGGAGGAAAAATTGTTTATCTCAATGTGATGGTAGTCCCAAGCCCTTTAGATTACAATTTACTTCTTAGGCATGACTATGTTTATGACATGGGAGCTATTGTTTCAACACTCTTTCGAGTGATGTGTTTCCCGCATGAAGGCAGAATTGTCATCGTTGACTAGCTTTAAAAATGAAAGAAAGAATATGAGGATAGTTCCTAGTCTTGTGTCAACCTTGTTAAAAAATAAAACAAAGGAATATGAGCAGAGTTCCTTGTCTTGTGTCAAGCTCATTAAAAAATGAAAGAAGGAATATGAGGATAGTTCTTTTTCTGTGTCAACCTTAAAAAAATGAAATAGGTCCCAAAGCATAATTCTTTTTCTTGTGTCAAGCTCATTAAAAAATGAAACAAGGAATATGAGGATAGTTATTTTACTGTGTCATCCTCATTAAAAAATGAAACAGGTCCTAGAGCATTTTTCCTTATCTTGTGTCAAGCTCGTTAAAAAATGAAACAAGGAAGCATGAACATAGTTCTTTGTCTTGTGTCAAGCTTGTTAAAAAATGAAACAAGGAATATGAGGATAGTTCTTTTACTGTGTCAACCTCATTAAAAAATGAAACAGGTCCTAGAGCATAGTTCCTTGTCTTGTATCAAGATCGTTAAAAAATGAAACGAGGAATTTGAGCAGAGTTCCTTGGCTTGTGTCAAGCTCATTAAAAAATGAAACAAGGTCCCCTGGAGCAAAGTTCCAATTCCACTATTTCACTTAATCTTGAAAAAGAACCTTCATTCTATCCATCTGATAGCCACGAGTAGTCTACTTAGGTGAATGTAATGAAGCTTGGGGGGCATGCACCTAGAATCAAGTCATCATGCTAGGGGCATGTAAACCAATCTCAAGCATAGTTTTTCATTTCAAGCTTGTGTAAACATGAAACTGAATTCAAGCATAGTTTTTCATTTCAAGCTTGTGTAAACATGAAATTGAATTCAAGAATAATTTTTCGTTTCAAACTTGTATAAACATGAAATTGAATCCAGGCATAGTTCCCTATGGTTCAAGCTTGTGTAAAAATGAACCCATTTCCATTTTGACCCTCGTGATTTCCATTCTATCAACCTCTTCCATTAGATGAGACTTAGTTTTTCTCCTTCCATCATCACTATCTGCTTGGCCGATCATACGCTTTCACTTGGTTGTTTTACCCTTTTTGAGGAATAGTTGCAATGAGTGGTCTTATTAGCCAGCCTCTTCACATAAATCAACATGTTTTGAGAAGATCCAACATCACCGGAACCAGTTGCTATCCAAGACACCTCTCATTCCTCAAAGCGGAGTCCTCTTTAAGCTCTTTTCAGACTCTCAAAATATGAAAAGATTGCTAAGCGCTTGTCCTTTCAAGTTGTTAACGAATTGGAAATGACATCTACATAGTATAAGTTTAACCCTTTTGCAGACTGAGATAGATTATTTACGAAAAAAGAATACGTTGATCAAACATGGTCAATAGGTTCTCTCTCATATTATTTTACGCTTTTTCAGACTTGAGAAACAAATCTACGAAAAAGAACTTGTGGAGTTTTCTTTTTGTCCATTTTCAAACTCTCTAAACATGAAAAGGACCGAGTTATCATTGTCGTTAAACTCGTTAAAACATCAAATAGCGAAAAACTTGTCCATCATGACAAGACCGAGTTTCACCTTTGCTAGACTTGTTAAAACATCACATAGCGATGGATTCACCTGAAGGGTGGAATTATATAATAAGCATATGTTATCCTCCTCAAGCCTAGTAAAAAATAAAGAGGTACTGGTCAATAACGACTAGGGAAAATGGGAAAAGGGGTAAACCACTTTATGGCAACAGGTCGCTCTTGAACATGACACTTTCAATTCATCTTTGTGACTACTTGGGTTGGGTTATTTGCTTGATGGTCATCATACCTCATTCTATCATACCATCCATTACTTTGGTTTTGGGTCAATGATGCCAATTCATTCAGCGTCGATGACATGTTCAAGAGAAGTCACTCAGTTAAATTCATCCTTTGCAATACTCATAAACCTTCATTTTAATGACTGCCATTCCTAAAGTTTGTGTCATCAGTCACATTCTATCTCCAAAAGTCATTACACTCATTTCGTATCGTTGATGTGGGATACATCAAGGCCCTCCTGCGATGAGTCACTTCTTGTCGACATCAACACATTATCCAAGAAGTTAGAAACACCCTTCCAATACTTTGAGGCTTGCATACATTAATGGCAGGTTTCTTGCTTCCAGCGATAGGTTGACATCACTGGCCTTCGACCGAAAGTCTTTGTATGGTGTTTGACATCAAAACATCCATTCACACCATGGAGAATGTACTATAGTACCTTGAGGATCATTATCATTATCGGTGATTTCTCTCGCATCTGTTAACGACTTACATCATTGGCTGGTAATCAGATGGTGTCTTCCCATGTTCGACTTCAGATCACATACTCACATGGTTAGACTCGTACTTGAGTGAACGACTGAATGAGATAGAAGACCCTGGATCTAGTTTCATCCATCTGGGTTGGGATTTCAGGAGAGTACTAAATCATTTGTACGGTTGCTTTACACTGATGGTCATCCCATCATGGTCTATATCTGTAGACAACTATCTATGTACATGCAATGAAAGTTTGAGCATGGGTATGCCTCCCTCAACGATTCATGAAAAATTTAAAATATCATGATATTATGTATTGTAATTGATGCAGGTCACCATCCGCTTCAGAACCTTCTCATCACACTGTAAAGCATATCACTCGACATTATCATTTTTTGACTTCATGCTTTAGGGGGCAGCTGTTACAGATCCATTTGGGCACATCACTCCCAACATTCATATTAGTACTATTAGGGCTCATCAAACCCTAATCCAGTTGCTACATGCCCTAGACAAGTCAACACTTTGAATGCCTCCTTCCCTGAAAATTTCCTGGCTTGAAGCCTTCCAGAAATGCCTCCTTGAGGGACCAACGTAGCCTTGGTCAGGGGTAAATGCACTTCAGTGCAGGTAGGCCCATGTCAGGGTACATTTTAGTGCACTTAGACCCACTTTGACCTGTGCTAGGCGAGATTGAGCGAAATCCTCATAGGGTTCTAGGAATATTCTTATCTTCTAGAGCCTTCTAGAATATTCCCACACTTATCATCTCATATGAGATTGAAATTGGATAGGGAATGAGTTAAGTAACCTCCTATCCTCTCATCCCTTCCTCCATGGAAATTATAACTCTAAGTTTGGAAGGCCATCCAATACGCTCATTTATGACCAAACGACCTCCATTTTCCTATAAATTGAGCACTTATCTAAGTGATCAGGGGCCGCACTTTGAGAATTTGTAAGGAGATACTTTTGGTGTGAGATTTGAGATTTTAAGCAATTATTGTTATGCTGCTGGAGTGTTGTGATTTTGATGTGATGTTGGATGGAACTCAAGCTAGAGGAGTGACATTGGATTGGAATTCATGGTTGTAACTTTTCCTTCTACTTAATAAAGATGTTTACACCTTTTCCCATATTCTTGTCTTTATGTTTGATGATTATATGTGTAAATGCTTTCGATTCCATTTTCTTATAGTAGATAGATCTCTTGCTTTGATTGGGTTTTTTCCTTTGTTTATGATTGCAGGTACTTGTTGAGCAGATTAAGTTCGAGAAGGAGCGATAGGAACCATACAAAGTAGACAAAGGGAAAGTGAAAGATAAAAAGTAGGTCCCTTGTCTTATTTATCTTTTATAGAAAAAGGTTAAGCACTTTAATTTTGTTGTTCGAGGTGTAGCTACCCACCTAGGGAAATTGTGTTTATCTGTAGATGCAAAATTCCACACAACAATTGTCCTCTTGCTAAACTTCCTTCAACTTTGGTAATGATGGGAAATATTTAGTAGCATGTGATTTTGCATGGATAACAAAAATATCAACATCTTCGTTTTTCTCATTTTTCATTCTTAACATTTCTACTATTTCACTTAGATTGTTAAGAATTTATATTTTAAAGTTATTAAGCAAATTTCCAAGTTCAGCTTGACTTACCGATCTTCATGTTGATTTACTTATTTTTTCCCTTCCTCTTGATATGCGTTTGCATGTTTCACAAATTTCTTCAAATGATAATTGGTATACATCACCTCTACTCATGAGATCAAGGAGATCAATCCACTCATCCCTAATTGTTCTAAGTAAGAGGGTTTTTTGTGTGTCAGATCCTAAATGATGTAATATTTCCCTTTTAACATTATACATAAATCTTTTTATTAGATCCTCAAGGCTCTCATCTTATTTTTGAGTCATTTTAAATATTTCTTCTTTAAGATCATGATCTTTATATTTTTTTAGAAATATATTTTGCATATAATTCCATGATATTATTTAATTAGTCCCTAAACTCATGAACCATTTAAGAGCTCTATCCTTCAATGTTTCCAGAAACAATCTCAACTTTTGAGTGTTTAATAAGTAACAATAAGATCTACAAATGATTTCAAATTCAAAGAGAAAGGTACCTCATACCATGGAAGTTGGGAAGGAAAGATGGAGGGATGTTATTCATATGCACACTGACAATATCTTAAATGGGAAATCCAAGAGGATCTTCTTCATTGTCATCATCTCCATCCATTTATTTTACCTTCTCCGCCACCTCTTCTTCTTCTACCAGCAAAAGTGGATGGTGATGTTGTTCTTACTACACCACGTGATCAAATGGGGGAGGTTGGTGTTGGAGAAGTACCTTTTTTTTGTTTTTATATAAAAAAGTTGAATGAGAATTCTAATGCAATGTAATTTTTTGTTCTTGAAATGAAAGATGCCTAATGCATTTTTGTTTTTATTTTTGTAGAAAGTAAAAGAAATGAATCAACTAGGGAAGTAAATAATGCATACTTTGACACATCCCTGACAGCATCATCAAAAAGTGATGAGCTCCAGTATTGCAACAAAAATGTTGCAACTCCCAAGGCTACTAACTTAAATTATCAACCCAGGGTTCGTACAAATTTAATATGTGTCAGCACTATGTGTGAAACATGCAATGTGACCTTTCATTGATATGATGTAATGAAGTGAATGCCATGGAATCCATGCCTAAAATAATTGCAAAAATGGAAATGTTACTCTATTTGTAAAAATGAAACCTAATTACTTTTGCAAAAAGGAAATCCTAGTTACTTTTGTAGAAATGAAAGATTATTCTACTTTGCATGAATGCAAATGTTAATCCTATTTGTAGAAATGTAAACGTTAACCTATTTGCAAAGTGTGAATGATACATCAAAAGGAAGCCTAGTTTATGCAATAGAAATAATATTGTTTGAAATGGAAACCATAGCTTAATAAAAATTAAATCACTCTTCAATCACTGCATTCAAGATAAATTTGGTCAATAGAGTTCACAAGGTGGTTCATGAAAATCATCATTATGCTCTTCAAGTCATGAATCTGTCCACTAACCATAATTGTAGAGGTGAATTGCAATGGAGAAGAGGCAATTATTAAGAGGTGTTTTGGTATTATTAAATCATGTTTCAAAGCCTAGAGGTCATTATTCAAGCCTAAGGGAAAAAAATCAAGATTTTGGAGAATATTTGGTTCAATTTACATGTTCTACAAGAGTGTTACAGGAGGTGCTACAAGAGACCCTGTTTTGCTAGAAGAGCAAGATAACTTGCCAAATGCCCAAGTAAATCAAATGAAAATTGGATGGGATTTTTTTATTTATTAAGTGGGATGTCTTAGGACTCCATTTCAAGTGGAATCATTCCAAAATACCACTATTAACACGTGCTAAAAAAAACAGAAAATTACTACTCTAAAAAATGGAAATTCAAGAACTAATGAGCTAGTTAACCTACCAAAGGCTGAACCTAATCAAGTTAAAATGATATGGGGTGATTTTTTTATTAAATTGAATGTTTTATGACCCAATAAAATTTGAATAGACTCAAATGAATCTCATTAACACATTATAAAAAATAGCATAAAATTGTTACTATTTTGTTACAAGGGACTTCAATAAATTCTAGATTTGTGAACTAGTAAAGCAATCCAAGTAGCTCAATGATGAATATGAAATTTTAAAGATGTTATAAGGATGAATCATGATTTTGAATCTATAAATAACCTTAAAAAAAACTCAATTCAATCATTTAACAAATATGACCTACAACAAAAAAGTATGAATAATAAATGTAGAAATAAGAGATGCGAGTGAAAAAGACATTAAAAGGAAATAAAGAAATTGTACAAGAGGGTTCTAAGGCTCCTGGGATGACCAAGATCAAGGATACTCAGAGTCCTATGAAAGAAACCAAACTTTAGATGCTAAAAATGGCACCAAAATTCATTATTTGAATCAATTCAAGTGCATCCCCACTAGAAATGAAAGTGGAGCTGCTTACGAACAAGTTTTCTTCACAAGAAGACTAAGCAATACATGCCCCTAGAGGAAAATTCAAATTGTTAATTGTACAAATTGATGGGGAAAAATTCTCCTTGAAATGATGAATGTTTCCCTCCAAAATCCCTCAAATAGTGAATATGGTTCCCAACACCAGGAACTTGCATTAAACGACATGGAACATATTCCTAGATTTTCTCAATCAGTGGAGTTCCATAATTTTTCAACAATTTCACGATATTTAGTTAATTTATCATACGATATTTGTCCATCTTGTAGTATGGAGCAAATCCCTATATTATCTCATTTAGAATTTACTCCATATCCTCTCAATATTATGCAAAAATAAAGAATATTAGGCACATAATATGAAATTATTTCTAAACCTTCCTAAGAACATATTAAAGCTAAAAAAACATTATTAAGTGTATAAGGAGAGATTTAATATAACATTTATGTGCCTAGCAAAGGTTAGATGGGCCTTAATTTATGTCTAATTTGGGGGCCCATCATGGTGCTTGTCAGTGGATCCACATATGGTATGTTTGGCCTAAGAAGTAGATGCTTGGGATTGATTCTTGAGTGATCGACAATGAAAAATCTCTTAGTGTTTCTTGTAGTTGTATTGACTACGACTATTTTCACTCTTCTTTATTCATTTCACTTTTGTTTTTCTGCATATTTTTTAGCTCTGCAACTTGAATTCTAGGGTTTTCTTTTCCTTTGTGTTTTTCTACACAAAATAATTATAATACTATTGGGTTTCTCATTTAATGAGTGAAGAGAATTTGTTTTAAGCATTCTGAGGTTTTAGCGAAGGTAAAAAATGTTGATTTTTTGTTCTTGTTTTCATCTGTCACACACATAATGTAACTTATAATGATGTATTTTACCGCTTATGCAATTTCTGACTTTTCGTTTTTACCAATGCTCGCAGGATAGAAAAATTTGTTCTGTAAAGGGATTTTGTTTTCAATGGTATTATTTAAAAATCCCTTGTAGTAGATTTTATCTTGAATATTGTTTTGTTCTATACGAAAGGAGGTAGCTAGAAGAGTTCATTCATGCCGATAAAACAGGGTAAATTATATTCTCATACTTATCTTTATTTTGGTTGCAACCACTGCTCCAATGTTTCTATTATTAGAAGCATTGTGCCTTCTCAAATTTTTTTTGTCACTATAAAATCATAATATTTGTGATGTGTTATCTTCATTATCTATAGTTTTATGAAGAAACCTTTTGGGGTTTTATATCAGTTAATGTTACCAGTGCAAATCCCTGTTAAATGTAGGGATTTTGGCATCAATTATGACCTGAATTCATTTATTCACCATCCAAGGCTTTCCTTTGGACTTGTAACTCACTTTCTTGCATTGTTACATTGTGAGAGGAGACCCGATGGCACATTTTGAAATTCTATTTTGTCAGACATTGTGTTAGGGTTTAAATCTTTAAAAATTTCTTTTTCAATTTTTTCATTATGCTTTGCTCTCGTTCTTTATAGCTTCCATTGGATGGTTTATTTTTATATGAGGGTAGTATCTACGATATTAGCCGTGGTTTCAATTTAACAGATGAGTGTAGTCTCAATGTCACTATTTTTGGTCACTAAAATAAGGTTTTATAACCTTTTATCTTCTCCATCATTTTTCTTCAGTACCAATTTCTTATATGGAAACAATTTGCTATAGGAAGCTACTTGTTCATTTAATTGTTAGATGCATTTCTTATTTAGAGTTATGATAATGTTTTTTTTTTTAAACTCTTATGGACAAAATTTCCCAAACCCAAACCGGGTTTGTAGTTTAATTGTTAGTCTATAAAATGGAATTTCTATAATATGTTAAAATATGGGGTTTTTCTTTCAACCCTCAATGCCAATTTATAATAACAATCATGACTTTATGGTTTTTTGTTATATTTTTTTCTTCATGTGTAAGAAATGTCTTATAAACGTTCACCAAAGCATACATTCTATAACTTTTGTCAATAATTTAGCTCTTCAAATTTACGTATATCCATTCTACATAGGAAAAGGACCAACCGAAATTTTAGTTTGCTCATTGTTAATTTTATTCTAACCCTATTACATTTATTCTTTCAATTTTCCACAAAATCCCTCCTTTATATTCAATATACAATACTTAATGTTGCACACTCATTCTATTATGCTTTTTTTACAAGTGCAAGTGTTAACTCAACTAGAGCGCATTCATATAAATTTTTTCTGGAGTTGCGAGGTTCTAATTCAACTCTCCAATCTCCTAACCAGGTCAAATATTTTGTTCCTAGCTCCCTTGTCAATGCTTCCTATAAAGATTTCGTGACTTTGCTATGTTTATTTGAAAAATCCATATTTAAAAAATATTTCTTACTCAAAGCTTTTCTGTAAAGACATAAATCCTAGTGTGGCATAGTGACTATTATTTTCTTTTCCGTTAAGGGTTCTAGCAACCCTTAATACAACATGTTAAACTATACATGATTCGTCGAACTCTATTTCTATCTGAATAAAATTTGGATTGTCATTTTTTTTTTATAGTTTGCTCTCATTACAATGTACTCAAATAATTCTTTGCTTGCAAATAATTTTCTAATATTTAAGTTCTCTCTTTTTCCAATTCTACTATGACCACAATATTTAATTTCTCTCTTTTTCCAATCTACTATGACCACAATATTTTTTTGAATGGAAAATTTACTGTTCTTTATTACTACTAGTTTCTGATTGACATGATAGTTTAAAAGGAACTTAATATATATCTAATTTACAATATACATATGACTAACTCAAATCTGGGAAATTATATGCTTTCTTGTATATATGTCTTTGCATTCAAACAAAAATAAAAAAAATAAACATATGAACTCCTAAATACTTGTTTTTCATCAGCGTTATACTATTATTGTCATATAGAATTAATAAGCAATACTATTATTCCACAATCCTTGTCTATATAAGATTTTAGTTAAAAATGCAAACAATTCTTTTTTGTTTCATATTTCTAATTCACAAATAAACCTATACTCATTTAGTTTTTCTTTTCATTACATAAAATTTTGAGAATAAAATATAGATATTTTGTCTAATTGAACAACAAAATAATTACTATAGGTAGAGACACCGACTTGGAACAATTTTTTGAAAAGTTAATAGTAAAGTACCTGGCTCCTCCCAACATTGACACAACAAAACAAGTAGTGTCCCCTTGAGCATACCCAAACTGCAATTCTTTTCTTTCTATCTGCTGCTACTTGCTTCTCTTCAGTTTCTTTTCTGCTCTCAAAATGAGACAAAAGCAAGGAGAAAATATTTTTATTCCAACCCATCTACCACTCTTTTGGTGGTTAATAACTACCTCCACCTTACCAAAAGGTGTCAAGTAGTTATATTCTCTTCAATGAGCACCTATTTCCCACCCTTGAGGACAACTCCATGTCTTCTAGGAAACAATTAATTGACTAATATCATAATTCCTCAATTAAATCTAGTCATTCATATTAGATGTCTAAGACTTCTTGATTGGTAATAAATATTTCACAATAATTTTCAGCCTTATCTCGTTCAACCATTTGTACTCAACAATTAATGTTATCGCCAAAAAATTGATCATC
>APFE030246253.1:187862-207310 GCA_000404065.3 Pinus taeda
GTCTTCCATTCATTATTCACTTTTGATTATTTTCATTGTTGCACTCACTATTGTAACTCTGATTATTTTCATTGTCGCACACCATAGTTTTGTTGGGTTTACACATTATAGAGGAAAGAGACTCTACACAAGCTGAAGACATTTGAGGATAGCCAAGAACCCATCCCATAGAGGGGGACTGGTAATATTTATTTGTTCCCTTCACAGGTTTTATAATAAAACTATTCTTTGTATATCTGGTTTCCATTGGATGATTGGAGTTATTAGTCTTTCTTTTTTCTTTTTAACTATGAATATGGCATAGATCAGAATTTTGGTAGGTTTTGTTTCTATCAGTTGCTAAAGATATACAATGTTTAACAACCATTTAAATTGTTGAGATTGTTTGTCATCCACAATCTTAAGTGGGTTACTTTCGTACATCTTTGAGAAGAAAATACTACAACAATTAATTTTCTAGAATTTTTTTTTTACAAAAATAAAACATCATAAATACAATTTACAATAAGTTATTATCAATAATAAATTACTGATAATTAAATTGTTCATTTTTCTTCCAAAATAGCATAATTAACAAAAAACATACATATGCACATTTAATTACAAAAATCATCAAGCCAAGGGATATCAGAACCTCCCTTGCTTGAATTTGATACTGTCCTGGTGTTTGATTAACATTTTTCTGGAATACACTTTAGTGTTTCATCCATGTAGAGAAGGATATGCTTCTTTAAAAGAATCCTCCAACTCCCAAGTTGCTTCTTCTGGACAAAAATTCTTCTTCTTCTGGACTGAAATGTTCCTATTGAACCTTCAACTGCGCTACATCTTTATTCTTGAGCCTGACTACCCTCTAGTTTAGAATACAGAGTGGTTATGCTAGGAACTCTGCCTCTTGTTCCAACTCTACAACATTCAAATAAATTACATTATATGAGTCATGTACATACTTTTTCAAAAAATATAGATGAAACATATTATGAATTTTAATATTAGTTGTTAGAGCTAGCTTATAGGTTACAAGTCCAATTTTGGCTAACACCTCAAAAGGTTCACAATATCTAGGTGATAACTTGGAACAATTTCCAAGTCAGAGCGTACTTTTCTTGGATTTAAATTTTAAATACACACAATCTCCATATTAAAATCCTTCTGAGCTCTTTTCAAATCTACATAGCTCTTATGACGATCTTAGGTTGTTTTCAAATTCTGTTTAACCTGCTTGACCACTTCTTCCATTTCCCTTAACATATTCGGTTCCAACACTAATATATATTCAGGATGATCCCATCTTAGGGGTAATTTGCATCTTATTCCATACATGACTTCAAAAGGGATCATTTTCAAGAAGGTTTGGTATCCATTATTATAAGAACATTTTTCTAAGTGCAAATACTCCCATTTAGTTTATTTATCTTTAACATACATCCTTATCATATCCTCCAATATCTAATTGGTCCTTTATGTTTAGACATCAATTTGATTATGGTATGATGTACTAAAGTTTAACTTTGTTCCCATAACTTCAAACAACCATTTCCAAAACTTGGATGTGAAATTTGCATCCCGATCTGAGATTACAATGTTAGGTATCCCATGGAGTTTGAAAATTTATCTCATGAATATTTATGCAATGTTGATTGCTTTAAAAGTATATTTTATAGGGATTAAGTGTGCTTCTTTACTAAGATTATCAACCATGACCATAATGGAGTCATGTCGCCTCCTAGTCTTTAGTAGTCCAGTAATGAAATCAATTGAAATTTTCTCCCATTTCCATTCTGGAATAGGTAGGGGTTGCAACAATCCAGGAGAGTGTTGATGAGAAGCCTTAACTTGTTGACACTCAAGACATTTGGCTAAATATTCTGTTCTCTCCACACAGTGATCAATTGCCAAAAAAATTCCTTTCCTAAGCACAACTATCAATTTTTTCTATCCACGATGACCATTTGAATTTTTGTGGCAACTCATCTAAAACATATATATATATATAATATATAATATATAATTATATATATATTATATATATATTATATATATATATATATATAGTTTATTTATTTATTTATTTATTTATTTTATTTTTATTTTATTTTTATTTTATTTTATTTTTATTTTATCTTTTATTATTATTTTATTATTTTTTCAGATTTATTTTCAGACACATAAATTATGCCATTAAAAAACAATATGTCTAGGATATTTATTGAAAATTCACTCCTTTCTTCATTCAATGTTTCATTTTTCTAAACTTTTTCCTTCATTTTCAGGTATTTTGAATCAGAATTCGCAGCCACTTTAATTTTATATATTAAATTTGTTGACCAACTTGTTGTTGATATAACGCATATGTGATTAAGCTTCCTACTTAAAGCATCAACTATTTTGGTTTCCTTTCCTATAATATGTGTAATCTCAAAATCATATTCACCAATAAATGCTAACTTCCTTGCTTTTATAGCATTTAGATTAAGTTGATCAAATAGATATTTGATACTAACATTATCTGTCCTCAACTTAAATTCTCTTCCTATAAGGTAATGCCTCCATATTTTGAATGCATGAATGATGGATGCTAGTTCTAGATCACGAATAGCATAGGTTTTTTAATGCTCTTTCACCTTTCTAGATTCATAACAAATAACATGACCATCCTGCATCATAATCCCCCCTAATCCTTCCTTACATGCATCTATACATACCACAAAATCCTTGTTGGGATCAACCAATTTTGAAATTTGAGTTATGGTCAAGAGTTGTTTTAGCTTATCAAAGTGTTATCTTGACACTTTTGGCTCCATTCAAACTTGATTCCTTTATTCTGTAAAGAAGTAATTGAATATGCAAGTTTGGAAAATCCCTCTTTAAATCTTGTGATTCCCGTAAATGATATGATTTCATCTACATTTTTAGGTACTAACCACTCCAATATTATTTTCCTTATCTTTTAAGTATCAACAACAATTCCTTCTTATGATATTAAATGCCCTAGATAATGAATTTTATTTTGGTAAAATGAACACGTTGAATTTAGCAAATAATTCATTACCTCTAAGGGTTTGGAGGACCATCTGCAAATGTTAGTCATGCTCTTTTTTACTCTTCGAGTATGCTAAAATATCATCTATAAAGACAATTACAAATTTATCTATAAATGGTATTAACACACTATTCATAAAGCACATGAAGGTAGCTGGTGCATTGGTAAGCCCAAACAAAAGTACCACAAATTCATAATGCCCATAATGTGTGCAAAATGCTATTTTTTGAATATACTCATCCTTAATTATGATATGGTGGTACCCCAACCTTAAATCGATTTTGGAGAAAATTGAAGCTCCTATGACTTGATCAAACAAGTCATCTATCCCGAGCAAGGGATATTTGTTCTTAATGGTCTTTTTATTAATTTGGTTGTAATATGTGCACAACCTAAGAGTACCATCTTTTTTTATTGCAAATATAATTAGTGCTCCCCAAGGGGACACACTTGCCATATATACTTTTTATCCAAAAGTTCCTATAATTGAATCTTCATTTCCATTAATTCAGGGATACTCATTCTATATGGGGCCTTTGATACTAGAACACCACTAGGTATAATATTAATGATAAAATCAATATCCCTTCTCATAGGAAGTATTGGTATTTCTTCTGGAAAAAAAATCCTTTCATTGCTCCAAAATAAGATATTCTTCTAATGATGGTTTCTAATTATCATCAGAGATATTTTGCACTTGAACAATAAAAAATTGACATCCTTTTCTAGCATATTTCTTCAATTGTATTGCAGATATTCAACATAGGTAAGACACTTTTCTAAATAATTTAATATCACTCTATGTGATTCCAACTAGTCCATACCTATGAGAACATGATAATATCCGAAGGGTGATATATTCATATTTGGTCTGGTATGCATTCCATTAAGAGTTACTGTGCAATGCTTCTTATTTCAGTCACTTTTCTTTTAGTTCCCATGGCCAACTGTACTAACCATGGATTGATTTGTTTCTCCTTTACAAGATTAATTCTTTCAGCTACAATAGGGGAAATATAACTTAATGTAGATCCTGGATCAATAAGTATATACACATCTTTTTCAAAAAATTTACCTTGAATTTCCACCATGGTGGATTGATGATCTGCTTGCCTTCTATCCAATGTTGCTCTACTTATTGGTATGCCACAGGCAATATCATTCAGAATAGATGATTTTTGAATATTTTTTAACGTTACTTTCTTATTGAATGGATTCCATGAACAATATATTACAACCCCAAAATTTTATTGGTGGTTTAACTGATTCACTAAAATTTTTGTTTCCCATTCCCAATCCTTCTTTCTGCCCTAGATTCTTCTACTGACTAACATTTCTATTATAGTTTCCTACTTTCATACTCTTAGAATAGGTAGGTTTCATAAAACCCTTTTTCTTAATATTGAATTTATCATATTTCTTTGCCACGCATCCCTTAGATCTTTGTCCTTTTTGTTTGCTCTGATTAAAACATAAATTAGCCTTTCTGATGATCTCATCCATGGTCTTTGGTTTTTCAAATTCAATCCTTTCTCTACATAAAAAAAGGAAGGCAACTAATATGTTTCTGTATTTTTTCCTTCTAATCTTTTAGATAAGGTACACATATTTTTTTTTTTGTAGGCAAAGGTGGTGCTTCTCTATTTTCTATTAATATATCAGAAAAGGTACATCAAAATTAGTGGACCTGCTACCCGCCCACCAGGGGGAAACCGGGCATAGGAGCCACCTAAAGTTTTTAACCCCATACCAGTAAAAATAGTCACGAAGTATCTTTTTCCTAGCTAAATAGACATTGCAGTCCTTTCCAGGTCTAATGCTGGAGATATACATGTAAAAACTATCCATTATCAAAAGAGGAAAGCTGCCTAAAGTATCTAAAAACCGCAAAATCGACATCAAGAGGGCAAGGACCAAAGTTACGCAACAACATTCGCCAAGATTGGAGAGTCCTCCCTGGAGTTCCTCTGCTGGTTGACCTTCAGCATCTGCTGAATCTCTTCAAGCTGCTTCCCTTGCATTTCCATAGAGATTTGCAGGGTCCGAAGTTTGCGATGTAAATTCGGGATATCAGGAGTCATCTTCGCCATTTCAGATGCCACCTGCTCTAAAGCTTTGGCCAACAGCCTTTTCATCACCCAGTACATATGAAGGGACTGCTTGAACAGAGACATCCTCCCTCTTGTGTTGCCGGGATCGTGAACTAGCAACTCCCAGTCTTCCATTTCCGACTCCGATTGGGCCTACATCACCTCGTCCTCCATATTCTGGATAATGCGTCTGATCTTCGGGTTGGTATTCTGCATATAGGCACGTTCAGCACGTTGGATTTTGTGTTCCACGATTCATCTGGCCTTTCTGCCAGGACGACGACTAGGTTCAGGGATGTCTTTCTTGCTGCCCCGAGCATTACAGGCACCAATACCCAGACCGTGGCTAGGAGAAGGCGTGCGGTCATCAAGATTGAACCGCCTACGGCGTCCACGTGAAGGAATTCTGCGACCACGCCGGCTCCTGTGACTGACCCCCATTGCATACCGCTCCCACTCATCAGCGTTCATACTCGGGCTGCTGCTATCTCCTTCGATAGAAGTGTCCGGGACCTCAAAGACATCGTCCGGGACCTCCTCCTTCGCAATTCCTTTATCTTTCATAGCGACCACCCTGGACCGCACAACTTCCTCCTCCTCAGCAAGCCTAGCTTTCTTTCTCGTTTCCATCCTGTCTCTCACCAGATACCGACTGAGATACCTGCAGGGGACTTTCATAGAACCAGGGGCGTCTTTCGCACTGATGCTGCTAATTGAAAGACTCTGAGGGTGGGGGCAGAGCAAACAGGTTTTTAAAGAAACCCAGCACCGGTACCTTCTATCCAACCCTCTGTCCAAATCTTGCCAGTTGTTCCCGAAAGCATGGTAGCTCCTATCCACCGTCCTTTTAGACTTATTGCTAATTACTCTCTCTGACATGTACTTTCCCTTGCCTTGCCAGATCAGATCCGCCATTGGGTTGAGGTAAGGCAGAGAATTCTCCTCAGATCCCGAGCCGTCTCGTTGAGATCTCCCACGTTTTTTTTCCGATCGCATCACCCTGATCTTTCTGACGATCCTTAACCACCTGTCCTAGCTTCTGTCCTTCCCCAGGGCTCCGCACGAGTGGTATCATCCTCCCTGAATTCTTGATCATTATAAACCTTCATGAAAAGGGCTCGCCATGCCCCTCTGACGCTCCAACTCATCACGCTCCACTCCTCTATCTGTAGCATGGTCATGATCCGCTTTGATAATGGTTGCCAGGTCAGACCACTCCTGATGCCCGCAAACTGCCCTCCATTGGGCATCCACCGAGCTGCCGTGGCCTCTGCATCCCCAATTCGCCAGGTAGTCTGCGGCCTGGTTCCCTTTCCACCTCACATGGCTGATCACTGTATACTCTATGCGAGGTAAGAGATCAGCTATTTCCTGGACTATCCCTGCTGAACGCCAACTGCTCGATACTTTTTCCCAATTCCTGCCATTACAGAGTTTTTTCAACATTTCTACCGCTATTTGAGAGTCCCCCGTGATTTCGAGGTTGGAGTAACCGTTTCTGACCGCAATTTGTAATCCTTGGTGCAGAGCCCAAAATTCTGCTTCATTATTAGTCATTCCCCCCCCCATTTAGCAAAAATCCATCTCACCTGGTTGTTACTGTCCCTGAAGATGCCTCCGAAGCCAGCGTCACCCGGGTTCCCCTTTGATGCGCCATCAAAATTCAATTTGATGAAATTTTCTTTAGGATAGTAGAATTTATCTGGGCTGTTAGATCTCATCGAATGTTGGGGATTTTTCTTATGAAAAACCATTTCAAATTTTAAATTTAGTCTGGTCAGGATTTCTTCCTCCATCGGGTTGGCTTTCCAATCTTCCCCAACCCACTTGTCTGCTAGGATTGTTTCGCGGAGGATCTTAATAGTTTTGCCCCAAATGACTTCCGGCTCCATGGTAGAGTTTTGAAATATCCTGCAATTCCTCTCCTTCCAAATCATCTAGAGGGAGAATCCAGAGATGAGTTCCCAGGCGCGCCGAACAACTTTACATTGATAGGCTTCCGTATTCCATTGGAAGACAACATCCTTGAATTCGCGAGGGGCGTTTTCAGGCTTACCAAAGGATCTTTTGGCGTTTATCCACAAGGTCTTAGCAAAGGGGAAATGAAGAAGCAGATGATCTCTGGTTTCCTCCTCCGACTTGCACAGTCAGCATCTCGAAGGGCCAATAAAACCTTTCTTTTGAATTCGGTCCCAGGTGAGGATTTTGTTTTTTGAAGCCAACCAGATAAATATGGAAACTTTAGGCCACCAATTCCTTTCCCAGACTATTCGCCAGTCTGGGGTTAGGTCGTTGCCAGGTTGATCCGAGGTGAGGAGGTATGCTTCCTTAGTAGTGAACGAGCCCTTCATGGAGTTTCCCCATCGGAGAATATCACTGCCAGTGCGGGCTCTAATCTTGCGAGACTCCACCTCCTTCCTAAAGGTAATTTTCTGTTCCGGGCTGAACTCCCCTTCCCACTCCTCCAGATCCACCCAAGTCCTCCAATTTTCATCTGGATTATTAGCTTTCCAGTAATCTCTGACCAAAGGTCTGTTCCTTCCAATTCGGTCACGAACCTGTTGAAGGCCTTGAATGGTGCTTAGACGAGCCTTTCGATGCCATTTATCCTCCCAGAAGTGAGCTTCCTCTCCGCCTCTAATTTCCCAGAAGGAATGCTGTTCTACCAAATCCCTATTCAAACGAGCCAGGTCCCAGACCGAAGATCCTCTGGGGGTATCCTTTTGCTTTAGGATTTCTACTGCTGACTCAGGCATATTGTATTTAGCTTTCCATATAATTTTCCACAGGTCATTACCTCCCCTGAGCCATCTCCACCAGAGCTTTGCTCCCAGCACCTTATTGAGAGTCTCAGGATCACGCAGCCCCAGACCCCCTTTCTCTTTTCTTTCCGTTAATTGACCCCAGGAGACTAGGGCCCATTTTTTCTTCTGATCCACTCCTCGCCATATAAAATTCCTAATAATCTCCCTGATCCTTGCACAAGTACCAATGGGAGCTACCATTATTGAAAGAGGGTAAACATGTATAGCTTGGAGGACAGTTTTGGCCAAAACTATGCGACCGGCTATATTTAACGATCTGAAGGCCCAATTTGCCACCTTATTGCTCAACTTATCCAGGATTCCCTGCCAATTCTTCATCTTTTTGGCTGAAAAATCCAAAATGTTGCCCAGGTATTTGGTAGGAAGCTCCCCCCTCCTGAAACCCAAGGGTCTTGTAAGGTGCGTTTTGACCTGCTCCACAGTGTTAAATATGAAGACACGAGACTTGTCTTCATTAATTTCCAAACCAGAAGCCTCCACAAAGATATCCAGGATTTTTCGAAGTTGTTTGACCTCTTTAACTATTGGTTCGCCAAACAACATGATATCGTCAACAAATTGCTGATGAGTAAGACAGAGATTATTTCCCCAGAGCTTTAGACCTTTGATTTTACCTGTTTCTCTTTCTTTCTTAATGAACCTCCCCAGACCTTCAGTGGCAAGAATGAACAGGAAGGGGGATAGAGGGTCACCCTGACGGAGACCTCTAGAGGCAGAGAAAGTTTTCGAGGGAATCCCATTCACTAGAATGGAAAAACTTGGGGATGAAATCAGATTATGAATCCAATAAATCCACCTCCTAAAAAAACCAAAGCTTTCCAGGACTTTACCCAAATAGTTCCAGTTTAAACGATCATAAGCTTTTGACAAGTCTAATTTAATCATCATCCCCTTTTGATGCTTGATTTTTAAGGAGTGAATGACTTCTTGTGTGACCACCAGTCCATCAAGGATCTGCCTTCCCTCAACAAAACCGGTTTGTTCAGCAGAAATTAACTTATCCAGCAGGGGTTTTAAACGCTTAGCCATCATAGATGTTATTATCTTGTAGATAACATTGCACAACGCTATGGGCCTAAAGCCATTAGGATCTTCCCGATTATCACTTTTAGGGATTAAAGCATAGAAAGTGGAGTTAAGAGCAGGCCATACCTTTTGATTCATCCTGGATTCTTCAATCATCTCTTTTCCCAGGAAGTGCCATCCAGCCTGGAAGAAGTCCACAGTAAACCCATCAGGGCCAGGAGCAGTACCTTTTTTCATTGCTTTTATCGTTTCCTCAATCTCCTCTAGGGTGGTAGCTCTCATAAGCGCTTTATTTTGGTCTTCAGAGACTAAACAAGGGATGGCAGAGCAAATCTCCTGGATTGCCTGCATTCTATCAGCTTGAGGTTCCTTTAAAATTTCCTTGTGATGATCAATCAAGACCTGTTCAATTCCAGCTTGCTCAATCACTCTGTTCCCATCCTTATCTTTGATAGATAAAATCCTATTTCTCTGTCTATGCTTAATCATAGCTTGATGAAAGAACTTAGTGTTTCTTTCTCCCTCCCTTAACCACTTTATTCTCGATTTCTGGCGCCAAAGGATTTCCTCTTGCTTCCTTCTTTCTTCAAGTTGGCCAAGAATTGATCCTTCCTTGCTGATGCTTTCCTCTGTTCTGCCTTCCAAAATCATTTTCTGTTGTATAGATTCCATTTCTTTTTCCAGAATTTGTTTGTCTTCCATAATATTACCAAATTCCTGCTTGTTCCAACTTTTAATTTTCTCTTTCAGCTCTTTGAGTTTGAGTTGGAACAAGTGCATTTTCCCTTTGCACTGAATCGTGCTTTGACACCACTATTCTTCCAATTTTTTGATAAATGATGGGTCTCTTAGCCAGAAGGATTCAAAACGAAAGGGTCGTTTTCCATGGAGCACTTTGATGTCCACCTCAAGTTTGATTGGCCAATGATCAGACCCCAGGGAAGGCAAAATCTGTGCTTCGACGAAAATATCTTTGTTCATGATACTTTCAGAAACAAGGAAACGGTCAAGCCTGGAGGTAATTTTATTCTTACCCCCCCTCCTGTTATTCCAGGTACAAATCCCATTTATAGTCTGGATGTCTACAAGCCTGAGATCATCAATTAGGGCATTAAATTTCTCCATAAGGTGATCCGTTTTCCTGATTCCTCCTTTCTTCTCCTCCAGGGATCTGATTAGGTTAAAATCACCCCCAATAATCCAGTCAACATCTAGATATAACCTACGAATGCTCTGAATATTATTTAGGAAGTTTTCTTTTTCTCCAGGAGAAGAGGGTCCATACACTCCTGAGATAACCACCTGCTCTTTCGTTCCAACTATTCTACCAAGGCCAGTAAGGATTCTGCTCATACTGGTCCAGCTACCTAAGATAATATCATCTGGGTTCCACAAAATTGCAATACCCCCTGCAGACCCAATAGCATCTTATCCCATAACTTCATACTGCATTTTATTCCTGACCATGAGTTCTTCAATTTGCTGTACCGAGATTTTTGTCTCCTGCAGAATCATAACACTTGGCTTTTCCTTTTTCAGCTTTTCTCTTAAGTACCTCTGTTTGCCCTTGCTATTCAGGCCCCTTATATTCCAACTGAGCACAATCATTTAAAACTTTTGGAGAGAGGGGAAGAATACCTCCGATAGAGGTATCACTTTGCCTGAGTTAATCAAGGTTTCTCCTACAGTCTGGATAGTTTCAATCAGCGGTTTCCTTCCTCTCTTCCTGCTGCTTTTGCCAGAGCCATCCATTCCCGTCTGTCCAATCCCTTGGTCAAGTCCTATCATTATCTGCTTCTCTGCGTTCTGTCCTTTTTTTTCCTTGTACTTCTGAAATACTTCCTTATACAGTTGTTTTTGTTTCTCAGGTATGAATCTGCTATCTAAATATTTCCATTCTTGGATTAACTGTTTCAGGATTCTTTCTTCTTCAATCTCCCCTTCAGCTTGATTTTCCACCTCCATCGGGGTTTGTATTACCAGATCCTCCACTTTTCCTTCCTGGTGTTCTGCAGAGCTTCCTCCTAGGTTTACTGCCTTCTCTTTATTCTCGCTTGAAGTGTCCATTAGAGAGTTCTCTGGGTCCTCATCATCTTCTAGATTAACTTCATACTCTTCATCTTCATTTTGGAGAGCCTGAAACTTATTTTGGCTGATTGACCTACCCTCTTTTCCTTGGGGTTGTGGTTTAGTTTTTTCTTGACTTTGTCTCCTTCTTCTTGTAACCTGTTGAAAACCTTTGTCCGTCTCCTCCATTTTCTCTGTGTTTTTCTACTGCTCCTCCTGGCTTCTTCTCTGTTCCTCCTCTTTGTTCAATGGGCATTGTCTAACTAGGTGCCCATATTCATGGCACTTACGGCACATGAAAGGGATGTGTTCACAATCGACTGGTTGCTGCCACACTTCGTCATGATACTCCACCTCCACATGATCTGGGAGGGGTTCGGCTAGGTTCATGTAAACACAGATCGTTGCACATGAGTTATATTTACCTCGACGGGTAGCTTCTGCAGCTTTAACAAAACTTCCAATCGAGTTTCCTATTCCTTCCAGAATTTCAGGATCCCAAAATTCATCAGGTAGTCCAAACAGCCTAACCCAGATTAGGGCTTCCAACAGCTTTTCTTTTTCTGGGTTATATCTCTCCTCCCAGTATTTCATAAATAAGCCCGCATTGTTCATGAAATACGGTCCTCCTTCAAAGACCCTGTTTCTGTCCTCCAGGTTTGTGAAGATGGCTGTGAAAAACCCTTGGGCTCCCAGTTTTAGATTAATGTGACCCCCCGGTTTCCACTTTTGATCAATCCACCTGTAAAGCTCTTTCTCTGGTGGCCAATATCCTATAAATTTGTAGATCAGGGCATGATCTTTCATGTAGCTGTTGTATTCCTCCAACTTGTTATTGGGGATAACATATCTTGGCCTCTTCTGAGCTCGAGGTAGGCACTTCCCTTTCATCCTTTTCTGCCACAGGTTACCCATGACAGGGGCATCGTTTTCCTGTTGCTTCTGCTCTATTCCACTCGTGCTATTCTCCCTCGTCACTACATTCTTGAAGGAGGGGATCTCTCCCCTCCCCGAAGTGTTTTCCATTCCCTCTCAGTTCCTGTCTCAATAAAATATTCTGACAGAAGCAGAGAAGATGCTGCTTACCTGATAGGCTGAACTCCCGCTGCGCTATACCCTGCCCCGGTCTGTCTGCTGCACTGCTTCCTTCCTCATACGGCACTGGCCTGCTCCGTCAGCTACACATCCGCGGGCCTGCAACCCTAGCAGAATCTCTCGCCTACAACCCTAGCGCCGATAAGGTACACATATTAATAAACTTATAAATTTATTAAAAAAATCATCCATGGTAGTTTGTCTCAATTTCAATTCATAACACTCTCTGGCATTTTAATTAAAGCACTTTTTAGTTAGATACTTCTTGAATTCTTTCTTGAACAATTTCCATGATCAGGAGCTCAGGACCAAGTGTCGTAAAATGGTAAAAAATGAAAGTGCTCAGAGCTGGTTCAAAACTAAATGAACGGATAGATCTCGTCCTCCTAATTCTGGCACTGCAAACGGTTCGAAAAACGGTCTCCGTATGCAGAAGTTATGCCAAAAACAAAATCGCCCAATGACTTTTAATTTTTGAATTTTTTTCAAAAAAATAAAAAAAGAATATTCCTTGGAATATTCTAGGGAATATTCTTTTTTGGGCAGCGAATCAGAAACTGCCATGTGCCCAGGGTGACATCAGCATTAGGTGGGCGCATTTGCAAAATATTGGGTCGGATCCATGGTTTGAACCTAAGACCTCATGTCTCCAAATGTCGCGCCTTACCAACGCACCATAGGGGTCAGACTTATTAGGTTGGCGAAACAAGTTAAATTTAACGTTTCCAGTGTGTTTTGGGAGGGGCCCAAGGGGGCCAGCCCTTAAGGGCCACCCCCCATGTAATATGACCACCGCCCGAATGCAAGGGCCTAAACCCTATAACCGCTAGCACGCTATTCAATGCAGCGAAACCACCGCCGAAAAATGGTCACATGCGCGCTAAAACTGGAGTTAAGGCAGTTAGACTGACGGGAATATTGGCGGAGCACCAAATTTGGGTGGACCCGCCATATTTGGCGGGCCTAACTGGCTCCAACTAAAGTTATCTGGAGTTTTTGTAGGGGCAACTGGCAGTTGGGAGTAAATGGCCATAACTTTGGCTAGGAAAGTCCTTTTTGGATGAATGTTTTTTTGGTTTTGGGTCTCTTTGACCTTCTGAAGCCATTTGCATAGGTTTCACAGTCATCAGAGGTCATTTGCAGGTGATTTTGCTTCGTGGAAGTTCCAGGAGCCACCAGGGCCAAATCAGTTTGGGAGCTGCATTGGGATGTGTGCAGCCATTGAATGTGGAACGAAGGTCATTCCTGAAGGTTTTCAGCATTCTGAATCTATTTCTACAGCTCTTTTTCCTTTTGAGGCATTCTTCTCACTATTTAGCTTCAGGGAAGCTTTCAGGGCCACTAGGGCCATTTCAGTGCTTGAGCTGTTTGGGGGCTGTGTTCATCCATTTTTGGTGATTCAAAAGCCTATGTCTTCTATTTTAAACATTCTGAGCCTAATGGAAGAGGTTTTAGAACCAATTGAGGTCATCTTCACCTTGAAATTCTCCATGCAAGTTTAAAGGGCCACCAGGGCCAATTGGGGAAAGTACTGCATAAGGTACAATTTCACTGTTTAGTGCTTAGGAAAGAGCATGTTTAGTCAATTCCTATCTTCCGATTCTATATTTATAGTCAGATATGTCTTTTGAGACACCCATATTCTTGTATTAGCCTTTGTAGCATTTTTAATACAAGAGGACAAGCCTAGTTGGAGAGGCTTGGTCCAGCAGATGTAGCCCAGAAGGGGTGAACTGCTTTATCATTTTGATGTCTTTATTTTCTGAAGATGATATGCTAAACAAAACTGATATAAAGTGTTAAACAACAAATATACATAACTTGCATACGCACATAATCACCTATTCAACTGCAAAAAGTTATTTGTCTTATTCCGCAAGACATCAAACTTCAAGTATTTGTATGTGAAAGACTTCTAAGTGTCTACTTTGTTATTTCTTTAGGCAGAGCCTGTAGAGGGCCAGGTAGCCTCTGGAACTCATCCTCTCTTTAGAGGTGACATGTCTGATGAATGCCCCTACAGTCTATCTCTGTATAAGAAATAAGAAGTTTTCACTTTTTCAGAGGTCACTTGGAGTGTATAACTCACATTTGAAATTATGGAAAATGGATACCTTGCACCCTTAAACAAGTACATTCCATTTTCAGATCATTCCATGTTAATTTCTTACTTCTAATTCTATTGACATATTTGTTCTCTTCCCACCATAAGGTTGCAATCCCAACACTACAATTCCAACAATCTCCCCCTTTGGCATTGATGTCAACCTCCATCCAACAAGTGAGGTTGACTTAACAATCCAAAATCTCTCCCCCTTTGACATCAATAGAAAAGGGCCATATCAACACTGAAGAGAAATTCCAATAATTTTGGATGAGAGTAGGACTCCTATCATGCACAACATAATGCTAATGAAACCCATGAAGTATCTCCTGGAGGATAAGCATGAAAACAAACAAATTAGTTGCCAACACTAATAGCTAATGACATGCCAATTCTGAAGACTAAAACATGCCCCCCCTACAATGAGCCTCCTTTCCAAGTGAAAGAGACTAATCCTCATGACCATGACTCTAACTAACTTTGGACATGATACATAGCACATTACACTACATAATGCTTCATGGAGAAAATATATGGTTGTGACATAGACACAGGATGGACATACGAATCCTCTATAAAACCTCCTATCACCAACCATGACTCTATGGACCCAAGTTTACATCATGCACCCAATGAATTGGTGCTACATCAAAGATATACATCATGAAACATGATTTGGACTCCATTGACCCATACGTAGTAAATGACAATATGTGCTAGACACTAGGGGTCACTCCATGAGAAATGTACCCAAACGATAATGACAATACATGGGTTTTACAATTGCACACAAAGGTGCTCTCATCAAAACATGCTAAAAACATAAAATAACATGAGTACATGGAATCTAGCACCAACATATGCTCCATATGGCAGCAACAATACATAACATGTGCAACAAAACATAAGGCCTGCATGAGCAATATAATAATCTCTCAAGGTGTAGCAACAACATAGGGTTATCAAATCCACATCATGAGCAACAAAAATCTCTCCATAGATAGGCATCCATATGAATCAACATGATTGGACCACATGAATATCCACACATAATAAGCGACATCATGCTCTCTCTCTCTCTCCATACAATTGCAACATATAATTCAGCCATCTAAAATATATCAGCAACATACATGATTCATCTAGAAGTAGAAACATAAGCAATGAAGTACATAAATGTTACATGATCCATCTAGAAAAATATGATTGCAACTATAAAAATCATCCTACATAAATAATGTCAACATTTTTCAAATCCATAAGGAAGCACATATGCTCCCCCTAAATGTGTTATCCTCCATCATACCTTGACCATATGCATGAGACAATCATATGGTTGTCATACCTCCAATACTATCAAAAGAAAATCAACATGAAGCTACTCCAAAACCCATTAGTAACAATATAGCTGAATTATAAACAATGAATGTTGCAACAAGGTTGATATACATATATTTTCCACTAGTATACAATAAACACATTAGATATAAAAATAATAAGTGAAAATAAATAAAACATAAAGGATTAAGCCTTGAGAACTAGCTTTTCCTGAGCATGATATACCTCATATGAAGTGATCTTTCTAATACAAAAGTGCATGAAGGAACTAGATCAAGTTATCAACACTCCCCCTAAGACCATGCAAGTCTCATGCATACTGCTACAGTCAAGTAGATCTAACATGTAAGAATGGATTGCAGTAGGGACATATACCATATAATCTGAATCTGATGAGTAAGAGTACTCTATTGATTTCTTCTCAGTCTTCTCTCATCCCTTCAACACATACACATTGTTTGGTGTCTTGACTCCTCTAGCAATCACTCCCTTTGATCCTTCCTTCTGGATGATGCAACCTTTGGAGTTGAAGATCACTTCTTTTCCTCCATCAACCATTTGTATCACACTCAATATATTATGATTTAGACATTCAATGAGCCAAACAGCTTTTGAATTTGTCCTCTTCTCACCAAGATTGGCTTTACCACTTCCAACACTCGAACAGTTTCACTACCTTCAAACACAACATGACCATCCTTGTTTTTATTGACAAAATGAAAATTTTTCCTATCTCCTAACATATGGTGTGAGCATCCACTATCTATATACCACATGCCGTCCTCATCATGAGAAAAAAGTGCAATGCCACATCTTCCTAGTTGCTGCTCATTCTTCCATGTGCTCCTAGTATACACATTCTCCCTTGACTGTTGCTTTTGAAGAAATGGCCTCAATGGTTTAGGCATCTTATAAGCCTTGGGCATGTGCCCAAAATTATGGCGCACATAAAACTCTATGTGACCAATATATGTAACCAAAGGATCTAATATTTTGTTGCTCATATTGGACCTCCATCTTCTTATGTTAGATTTGCAAACAATGGATTTATGCCCAAACATGTTACAAGCAAAACAATGACCATTGAAATAATTTTTACACTTGAATGTAGGTCCTCCTTTTGGCGAATTACAATGTTGAATGGATGAGTGCATTCTCCTCCTACAATCAACTTTCACATGACCAAAATTGTGACCTTTGAAGCAATCAATCTCATCCATAAGTAAAGGAGTTTCGACTTCTCCTTTGAAAATTGCTACCTCCAATCATAGGAGAAAATGGTCTTCTAGATGTGATATATCCTTTTGGTTTTCTATTTTGCTATTGCTCGTGGATCAAATTCTTTGCTGCAGGATTCTTTGGTTCTACTTTGCCATTCTTTCCTGCATCCAAACTTGTCTAACCCTTTTGAAGATTGCTGCCAATTTTACTCACTCGTATGGTGCTCTTCACTTTCTCCACTGCTAGTTCTTTTCCTCAAAATCCTTTCTCATTTTTTCAATCACATCTTCAAGTGCTTCAACATAATCCTTTCTATATTTTTTCTTGCTACAATTGATTTCCTCTAATCTTTTCTATTCTTTTAGCTATTTTCTCAAGGTAGTAATTTCTTCCTTGAGATTTTTCTCCCTTTGATCAAAATTCTGCAATTTATTCCTATGCTCCTTGCATGAATTTGTTAGTATACTAATTTCACTAGAGAATTCTTCAATAACAACCATGGCAGATTCATATGGAACCTTAAGAAGTATATAATAGTGATTATCATCTTTATCACTAAAAAAATTTGAATCATTGTCATTACTACTATCTGAAATATAACTCAAGAGTATATTATCACGACTTATACCTTCATATTTGTTTTTCATTTTCATAGCTGGTTCATTTGGAGCTTCCTTCTTCTTTTTGCTTCTCTTCTCAAATTCTTCATCATTGTTGTGGTTGCTAGCTCCATATAGCGTATGAAATCTATCCCAATTTTCCTTGGAATATTTTAAATCTCCAATTTTCTCCAAATCTACACTATATTTTCGAAGATAATTTTCCTTGCTTGAGCATTTTTCTTCCATACTTTAGATGCAGGAAAATCTTCATCATTTGCTTCACAAACCAATCTCCAAATGTTAGATCCACAAAACAATAACTTATTTTTAACATTTTCTTGCGAAACCTTAAAATTTGCAGCAGTAAGAACCAATTTCTTAGGAGAACGCATTTGAAAAATAATATGCAATTTCTACCAAAATTTCCAAGATCCACTCTCCAGCTATCAAACTTCACCCGAGAACCGAGCTCTAATACCAATTGTTGGAAACTAGATCACTACTGGGGGGGGGGGGGGGGGTGAATATGTAGTGTGAGCACTTATACAATTTTTCTTCAATTATTTAATATTTAACATGCATAAACTGAAACACATAATTATAGATTAGTGCATCAAACATAAATCAATCGTCAAACAATCACACAATAGACACAAGTGTTTCTGGTGGAAAACCCATCCCAGGCAAAAAACCACCATGTTGTTGTTGCGCTGCTCAATTCTTCTATTAATTTATCAAGCAAATTATACATGTATTATCTCAATCCCATGAGTCTAAAGACCCGAATTATTTCATAGTATGTTGGCACTTATCAAACAATAAATTGTTTCTCTCTCAAATCTATGAACTACCATCTATTGAAGGATCCCACAATTAGTCAATCCTCACCCAACCACCATTGGATTGAGAAATCTCTTCCTTCTACTGAATCCACCATGTCACTATCTACTTAAAGCCTCCATGCCTTCACTTCCTCCATGCGAGCCTTATTTCTTATATTTTCAGACTGGAAGCCTAAACAATGCTCAACATGAGAACTGCATCAAAATAGCATCAAATCTCAATCAAATGATAATTTTTCAGCACAAGCTGCAATGAAAACTCCACACAAACTCTCCACACCTACTTGAGAAGAATCTCCTAAAACTGTGCTCCAAGCCACACATCAATACCTCACACTCTTCATAAACATATGGTTGAAACAAACTTTAGTTCACTACTACTACACCTACAAATTGATTAAGAAAATATGCATAATATGACTCACAAAGTTTGTAAGCTATTCTCCACACACTCACTCCATCAACACAACTAGACCATACTAACAATAAACTTTCTCCAATATATGGATTAACTCAAGTGCTCAACTCAATAATTACACAGAACTACTAAGCTCAACAATCTTGTTCATAAACTTGATTTGATCCAATTTCATCTCATTAACTCAATCAACCACTAACTCCACTAGCCTTTTTTATATTTCAACTTTAATCAGCTTGTAGAGGTCCCACATACTTTGTTGGGCGTGGAGCCTGATTATCTTCTATATTCAAAGGTTTCAGTTGGATGTATACCCCAGGAAGATTATACGCCCCTCCACGCGGGGGTTTGGGGGGGGGGTGGATAAGAAGGGTGTGGTATGTCAATCTCCTGACTGAGGGATGTGGCGACGTTTGCCCCCGATAAGCAAATAGATGTAAATTGCCTTGTAAAAGTCTAGTAATTTTCTATCATAATCTGGGCCTTCATAGGCATGAATTGATCTGACTTGGTATAAGTTATGTTTAGTTTATGGTTTTTGCCCTAGGAAGGGCAACCCCTCACTATATATTGAGGGGAGATTTTTGTATTGAAAGTCTTATATAGATCTGTTATTTGAGTGTGAGGAAAAGAAGGAGATTTGGAGAGCGAACAGGGAGTTACAACAATTCTGCTATAGGTTGTATCTCTTCAGTTTGATGGATAATACTATTAAAAGAAGGTACTGGTTGTCTCCATGGATGTAGACAAAAACTGTTCTGGTGAACCACGTATATC
>APFE030246253.1:212063-235087 GCA_000404065.3 Pinus taeda
TTTGAGGGCAATGTTCCCGAAGCTAAAAATAGATGTAAAATTGCCTTGTAAAAGTCTAGTAATTTCTAGTCAATCTGGGCTGTTCATTATGTGGATGATTTGACGGTAGAAGTTATGTTTAGTTTAGGGTTTTTTGCCCTAGAAGGAAACCACTCACTATATATGAGGGAATTGTATTGCATCTATGTAGATCTGTATTCTGAGTGAGGAAAAGAGAGGAGATTGAGAGTGAAGAGGGAGTTATAGCAGATCTACTGTAGGTTGTATCTCTTCAGTTTGCTGGATAATATATAAAAAGAAGGACTGGCTATTTCTCTGTGGACGTAGCCCAAATTGGGTGAACCACATATATATGTGTCTCTCTTGTTTCATGCGTTTTCTGTGTTTATATTTCTGCAATATTTTATATGTTCCATTGCTCTGTAATATATAATTTTCTAATAAAATTTTCCGACCATAAACCAAATTTTTTTGATAAAGTATGTCACAAAAACACAAAACTTAGCTCAACAATGCGAGGAATGTATAGAAATTTTAGTGGAAAAACCATAGTTGCTTCCTTAGCACTATACTGCATGCGATTGGAGCTATAACCACTCCTTGAGCCTACCTTGCTAGCAAATGGATCCTAAAATCACTCTCTTGACCCATACTCCATGTGAATGTGGCAAAAAATGAGGGAAAGCATTAGTTCTTCAGTCCATAACTATAGGAATTTATAGGGTAAGTTCCTTAGATAGAACACTAAAGGACACCGCTCACAAACAAATCATAGATCAATACACGAGTATTCTTGACATGATTAAAACCCTCAAAGAGGGAAACAGTCCATGGCCTGAGCCAATGCGGCCACTTCATGCAATTTATTAATGTAAAAGAAAGAAAATTTACATAATATTCTCTCATCTGTGGTCACCTAACAAATGACCCTCCATGCTCTTTAAATAAAGATCATGGACCAATCGGGTGTTAAGCCACAAATCAAGTGTAGGTAATACCAAGGAGAGAATGAACCGTCAGACGGATTCATGTCTATAACATATCGTGACCATCAGATTGTAAGTTACAAAAAGTACATACTAAAGAAACACACTTTACCTAACTATACACTAGACCAAGTTATACTTAATTATTTCCTATGTGTCAGAATATCCTAACATCTTCCCCTTAAGAACAAGTTGGGATAGGATTTAAGGATGTACAAAGATGACATAATAGGAGAAGGAAGGAGGCATTAGATCCTATCCCCCCTTAGTGACAACTTCCTAAACTCCAACCATAAATCGAAGTTTAGTAAACTTCACCTCTATGAGAGCCTTTGTAAATATGTCTGCAACTTGATCATTAGTTGAACAATATTGTACTTAAAGAAAATGGTCATGACTGAGATTTATAATTAAGTGCATGTGTAGTTCAATGTATTTTCTTCACTGATGTTGGAATGGATCTTTGCATAATTGAATGACACTTTGATTACCAAACCAAAGTGTAGTCGGATGATGCTGCTGAAAACCAAACTTTGATAGGATTTGACGAAGCCACATGACTTCCTTACTAGCTTCAACGATGCCACGATACTTTTCTTATGCTGAAGAAAGAGAAATGACACTTTGTTTCTTTCAAGCCCATGTAATGGGTCTAGAACCAAGAGTGAAGACATAACCTGCAGTAGACTTCCAATCAACAAGGTCACCAACCCAATCAGAATTAGTGAAACCAACCAATAGTGGAGATCCTTATGCACTGTAATGAATCCCAAATAGAAATGTACCTCAAACATAATGAGTTATTATTTTAGTTGCTTTCCAATGAATTTCATGTTGGTTTTGCATAAATTGAACGACAAGGTCAACAACAAAGGAAAGGCCAGGACGGGTATGGGTTAGATACAAAAGTTTTCCAACAAGTTGAGGGTATAAGGTAGCATCAACTTCAGGGGGAAGTACAAGTGACTAAAATTTTGGCTCCAGACTTAAAGGGAGAAGGGGTGGACTTACAGTCTTCCATGTGAAAGTGGAGTAGAAGATCACAAGCATACTTGTAGTGGGAAAGGGAAATACCTTCTTTGGATTGCAAGACTTAAAGACCAAGAAAATAATGTAAGTGTCCTAAGTTTTTCATTTGAAGCCACTTTTTAAGGCTAGACTTCACGTGGTTTATAAGGCTGGGATCACTTCTAGTAAGGATAAGATCATCAACATAAAGAACAAGAATGATAAGAGACTTACCCACTTTCTTGGTGTAGACAATATTGTCAAAATGACACCTAGAAAAGCCATTATCTAAAAGAAAGCTATCCATTTTGGCATACCAAGCCCGAGGGGCTTGCTTGAGACTATAAATGCATTTCTTAAGTGACATACAAGGCTAGAGTCTGTTTGTATAAATCTAGGAGGTTGTTCCCTATAGATTTCTTCATGCAAGTGCGCATGCAAGAAGGCAGATTTAACATCCATCTCATGGACTTCCCATTTGAAATAGGTAGTAAGGGAAAACACAAGGTGGATAAAGTTCATTTTGGCAATAGGGAAGAAGGTTTCAATATAGTCAATGCCTTCAACTTGTGAAAAACCTTTAGTAACAAGACGAGCTTTATGTTTAGAAACTTTTCCATCTAGTCCAAACTTGGTTCTATAAACCCAAGTGTATCTAACACGTTTTTGTCCCTTTGGAAGAGGAACAAGGTCCCATGTATCATTTCCAAGAATGAATGATATTCTTCATTCGTAGCTGCGGTCAAATCTAGATGGCTTGAAGCTTCTACAAAGGTGTCAGGATCATAATTAGTTGAAGCTTGAGCCATTAAATAAGAGGCTCTATCAAACTAAGAACATGTATGACATTGATCTATAGGATCACCTGTAAGAGAATCTGCTACATCCCGAGTAGCATGGACCCATTTTTGAAGCTGAGGAGCTGAAGGAGGATCCTGAGAAGGTCAGGGAGGATTTTCATCCTCACTATCATCATCTTAAGAAGGAATGTTTTCAGAAGTAGAAGGGATAGATAGAGGTGGCACATCCGTTGAACTAGGCTTGTAGGACAATTATTTTCAACAAACTTTACATATCTTCTAATGATAACAATTTTTTATTTAGGTTGAAGAAGTCTTTATCCTTTGACATCTTTAAAATATCCAACAAAAATACATTTTTCTCTCTTAGGTTCTAAGGCTTTATGTTTCTCATGTGGAATATGGGCCCATGCTTCACTTCCAAAAATATGAAAGTGACTTATGTATGGTTTAATTGAGATCCATGCTTCTTCTTGAGTGATATTCTTTAAAACCTTAGTAGGAGTGTGATTTACTATGTAAGTTGCACAATTAATTGCTTTTGCTCAACAATTAAGACTAAGTCCTTTAGATTGAAGCATACAATTAGCCATTTCCTTTAAGGTGTGATTCTTCCTTTCAGCTACACCATTTTACTGTGGAGTATATGGAAAAATATGTTGTAATTGAATTCCATGCTCAGTGCAAAAGTCAATGAATTTGTTGTTAACATATTCTCTGCCATTATCAGATCATAGCTTAAGAATTTGATTTCCAAATTGTTTCACAACAAAGGTTTTAAAGGCCATGAACATGTTAAAGACTTCACTCTTGAGTTTTAAGAAGTATACCCAAGTGCGTCTAGAGAAATCATCAATGAAAGTTAAGAAATACTTATAGCCATAGAATGAAAAAATTGGAAGTGGGCCACATAAATCACTATACAAAAGTTGTAAAGGGGCTGAGGCATGCCAAGAGGCATGCTTTTCAAAACTATCCTGATGATGTTTTTCGAGTACACATCCGGAACAAATGCCATCTTTACAAGATACCATAGGAAGACCTGTCACCATATTTTCTTTACATATATTTTGAAGGGAGTGATAGTTTAAGTGACTAAATCGCTCATGCCAAAGTTTGCACACTTCATCATTATGAGAAACAAATACTAAGGGAAGAGTTGATGACCCAAAGTTGTTAAACTTATACAGCCTTGTAGAATCATTAGCAATGCCAGTGGCTAAAATCTGTCTAGGATCTCTTAGGTCCTTAATTACAACATCATGAGGTGAAAATTCAATGACTTTACCTTCACCTAAATGAGTTATCTGATATATAGATAGAAGGTTGCATGATAATGTAGGAACACATAATACATCATTAAATTGATCATTGTCTAGATGAATAGTTCCAGTCCCTAGAACACTAAGAGATCTGTCATCACCAACACATATATTTTTGGTGTTACAATAATTTAAATAAGAAAACACGGCTTTGTTTTTGGCCATTTAATAAGAAGCACCAAAATAAATAAGCCACTCATGAGAATGAGAAGAAGAAGATAAATTTAGTGCACAACCAAACTGAGATTCTTGACAACCACATGCAGAAAGTGTTAGTCCTGAAGATAAAGTTGAAGTTGAATAATTCTCCAAATGGATGTTATGCTTCTTCATTGCTACTTTCAAGGCTTCCATCTCTTAAATCATTTGGATTCTAAGTGGCCATCACGATTACAAAAGTTGCAATGTCTATCAGTCTTCATCCCTTTGTTTGTTGTTGCCTTATCATTTTTTTGAGTTGATTTTTCATTGTGAGACTGAAATTGCTTAGAACCCTTGTTTGGTTTAGGACCATTCTTTTTAGGATGTTTCTTCTTAGGATTCTTTGAACTTAGTTTCTTTTGGGTTGCTAAGCCTTCCTTAGAAGAGTTTCTAGTATTAAGAAGACTAAGATGTAAGATTTTTTCTTGCTCTCTTATTAAAGAATCACAAAAGGCATCAAAAGATGGGGATTCATAGTCTTGACCTTGAGAAATAAAGGCTTCTCTAGTAGAATGGAAGGTGGAAACAAACATAGAGTAGATTGGTCCTAACTTAGTAAGAATGGAATAGATAAGGCTACCATATTCTTTCTTAACCTTAACACCTTCCAAGAGAAGTCTAAGGGTCTTGAACTTGGAAAAAATCTTCAATTGAAGAAAAATTATTGGGGTCCAATGTAAGAAACTCATTTTCGAGTTGATGGGCTCTAATTTCATTTTTTATTCCAAAAACTTTATTGAGCTTTTCATTGTTTCATCGTGGGTATCAATTTCTACAATGTGGAATCCAAGGTCTGGAGAAGTAGACATCTTTATCAACCCATGTGATTGATTTTGCTTATTTTTCCATTTGGATTTCTTATCTTCATCGTGAGGTTTAGACTGTTGGCCTGAGACTATTCTATAAATACCTTTACTTCTATGTAAATCCACAATGTAGGATAGCCATTGGAAGTAGTTGGTGCTGTCAAGAATAACTAGGCATGGAATTTTCATTTTAAACTAAACTTATGCTATATATGCTGAAACTAGGTGTTCTAATGGAAATATCTTGAAACATTAGGCCGATTAAAAAAATGGCTCTGAAAACAACTTCCGAATGAAGAAGTTATGGTTTTTTGAAGAAAAGTTGTGGAAGATGCCAAAGAACCACGTGAATGTTGGGAAGTTGATGATAATGTTATATTTAAAAAAAAATCCCCTTGTTTCCAAACTTAATCTAATTAGCTCACTTAAAAAAATTACTTTATGTGACCCACTTTTATAAATAAATGAAATTCACTTTTACAATTGTACTTTATGAACTATCCACTAAATTGTAACTTAAATAAAAGATAAAGTGACTTTAGAATTATAAGTGACTCACTTTTTATAATGGGTGAGACACTTTTACATAAAGTAACTTTAAAACATAAGTTACATGTGCTTTTTGAAAAAGTAACTCAACAAAAACAAAGACTTGAACCCAAGACCTCTATTCTCATAAAGTAACTTTAGACCAAGCAAGCTAGTTTAAAAGATTACTAATTTTTGGAAAGGAGGAAGGGCTTTTTTTTTGTTTTTTTGACACTGAAGCTTTGGGTGCATGCTTACTTGGGAAAACCTTGTTTTGCCTTCAAAACAAAAAAACAACCACACAAACCAAACAAATAAGCAAAGGCCTTACGACTTACAATTAGATTTAAAGGGAAGGCCGAAAACTAGATATTTTCCTCAATGCTTCTGGTTTTCTGAAGATTATAATAAGGCACGGCAAAAAAGAGCATACACATGAGAAAAATCCTTTCTTTCTATTTCTGGTTTGCACAGATCGCACATAGTCGCAGGGTAAAGAGCATACGCAGAAATGAAAGGTATAGATCCGCTAATAAAAAAAACATAGAGAACTGTAAATCGAAATAAACAGAGAGATAAATAAATAGAACTGCAAATAAAGATTGTATACCTCTAGATTTTAAAAGTGACGTAGTTAGGGATACCGAGAACATTTTTGCGTGAATTGAAAGGGGTTCCTCACTGGAATAGATGCTCCTAACACAGTAGAGAATTCCTCTCAGCCTAAAAGTGGCCAGAAACAGTAGATCTAGGAAACAACAGCTGAATGCAGTTGTACCACTTCATATATAGGTCACCAACGGATGTGGCCCTCGAATAGCTCTGATACCATATACGAATTTACATTAAGTTCCCTAGATATAACACCAATGGACACCACTCACAAACATATCACATATCAATACAATAGTATTCTTGACGTGGTTAAAACCCTCAAAGAGGGAAATAGTCCATGACCTTAGCCAACATGACCACTTCAAGAAATTTATTAATTTAAAAGAAAAAAATTTGCATAAGCTTCTCTCATGAATGATCACCTAACAAATGACCCTCCATGCTCTTTAAATAAATATCATGGACCAATTAGGTGTTAAGCCATGGATCAAGTGTTATTAATACCGAGGAGAGAATGAACCGTTAGATGACTTCATGTCTAGAACATATCATGACCATCTGATTGTAAGTTATAAAAAGTACATGCTAAAGAAACACCTTTACCTAACTATACACTAGGCCAAGTTATACTTAATTATTTCCTATGTGTTAGAATATCCTAAGAAAAACCTCTACCACCTGGTGTAACATCTTCCTTAATTCCTGAACACACCCCTAAACCTCTATAATAGGTATGCAACTAATGAAATAGGCTAAGAACAAATTAGTGACATGCTAAACCTATTCTGTCAAATTTAGCACCAAGACCAACACCTCAAGCTCCTAAAGCAGTAACCTCAACATATATGATACCTAAAACAACATCTCCATAACCTATAACAACAACCTCAACCTCAACACCTGCAACAACAACATCTACCATCAACATAATATGAGCAGCACTCCAACCTCCTGCAGCAGGAACACCTCTAATCACAACATGTTAACCTAAATCCAATGATCACATATGGATCCATCTCCAAGTCAATGACCACAACATCGTCTCCACTAGGTCATGTTATAAATAAGTTGACATCAATGCCAACTATACAAGACCATCAAACCAAGAATCTATCACACATTCATATGACAAACAACACCTCCAACCTATTTACATCAATGCCAACGATATCATTATGGTCTAATTAAAATATTTGTTTATAAACCCTAAATAAGCCTTTAATATTTAGAAGCAACCAAATGAGGGTTCCATAGTAAAATTGAAAGGTTATAGTTCAAGATAGAGAAGTTAGTGTAAAAAGAAAATAGGAGTCTTCCAAATTAAATGATAAAGGAATGAAGAAGGGAATGCTACCAAAGGCACTGGAACTAGATCATACCTGTAGAATAACCAGGGTAATGCCGGAAGCAGAGTGTGTTCCTTCATCTATAAACACCCCTCCATCAGCTATGGCACCTCAAATATCTCTATCAAATGATGAACCTAATGTGGAGCAGGAACCACACCTAAATGAAGAATCTTATATTTCAGAGAAGCATAAAGTTCCCTTATTGAAATTACTACAATGGAAATCCCTATGGATAAGGAGGAAATTGTATAGTGAGTGACAAAGGGTCCATCCACATGAAGGAGTTTGTGAGAAAGGGAAATTTTCAGACCTAGTGGATGTAGATATTTCTATGAATGAACCTAGTTCTAGCCACATGAGTAAGCCTTTTAGAGATAATGGAGAGGAAATACCATTCAATTCCTACTGCAAATAGCTAAAGAAAAGAGAAAAATTAAGGCTCTAGAAGAACACACTAGAGATTGAATTTATTGACTGCCATTTGAAGTCCCAAAATTCTTCAATGAGAGCCAAAAATGGAGAATTAGTGAAGAAACTAGAAGAGTTGAAGAAAAATAATAAATACATTGTGACGTAGTGCAAGAAGTGGAAGATCCAATTTGCTTATTTGCAGCCTCATACTAAAAGGCTTAAAATAAAGTTAAAGGAGATTCAAACTTTTGGCTTCAAAATTAATATCCAGATCAAGAAGCGACAAAGGAGGAAATTTCAAATTTTGTTATTTTGTAAGGGAGTGAAATTTTGTTTGTGTAAGGAAATGCATATGAACTGGGCTTGGGGAGAGGTTAGGACCACAAATTTCTCTATTTTTGTCCCTCTGTTACCCTAGTTTGTTCCCCCATTTCAACAATTTTGAACCTCTAACTAGCATTTCCACATTCTTTTTGGTGCAATTGTCAAAATTTGTGCTCAATTTGCATTGTATTTAGAAGTGGGAAGGTAAAGTTGTATTTTTAATCAAATTCATTCACTTACGTGTACTTTCCAATATTTATGATTATTTATAATTCACTAACCAGAATTGCATAGTTCCTGTGCTATGTATGGAAATCCTACATTAAAGAAAGGGATGTGTAGATTGCCTTGGTCAATGAAGTATGCCACAAGGGCCAGTGATTATCAAATTTTCTACATTTTTTTAGATATTTTTGGGGTTAGGTCGAATTCAAAAGTGTTACTACCATGACCATAGTGAGTTCCAGGTTGAAGAAGGAGGAACTATTTTGTAAGTTCCTCATGACGTAGACCTATGATTCCTCTATTAGATTGTGACTACACCAAACTTTTTATTGGTTACCAAATTGTTATGATCTCCATTTATCATGTTTTGTATCGGACTATTGGAAGAAGGAGACTTTAATCATTTGAACTATACATGTGTAGCCTTGTTTTGATTATTTCTTTAAAGGTTATTGATTTACATCTCTAGAGTTACAAATTAATCCGCCTCTAATGTCTTCTTTGCGTGAGCATTATTAATATAGAGTTTCCATAGTTTATGCTTGATTGAAATATGTCATTTGTTGGTATATTTGCAAGTTTGAGAGAGGTTATTTTTTATTTATGCATGCAGCGTATATATTTCCAGTTGATGCATCTAGTTGAGTCAACAATAGCTTAGTCATAATTGAGTCCATTCTTGAGTTTTCTTATATTTTCCATAGAGTTGAGTGGGGATAGAAAAAGAGTGCAGGATTCTCAAATAGGGTTTCTTATTCATTTTGATTTGAGTGCTCTGCTTGGAATTATAAGTGCTTGGATTATTTAGGGTTTTCATTCTTACATTTTTAAGTTAATTAAGAAAATATTTATGCTTGATTTTATCATATAATTAAGAGTTTAATAAATCATATTTACATTTGAATTTTAATTAGGTTTTGTTTCTAATAAATTTCTAGAGTGATTTGTAGGAACTAGACTAGGAGTTCAATGATTATTTGCAAGGGCCTATTTAGGTGTTGATGAACAAGTTAGAGTAGGGATTTGATTTGCATGTTCTTTGGGTCTTTCTCAGTCATTTCCAATATTGCACCTCAAATTCTACAAACCCCAGATTGATATTAAATGTTGGGTCATTGATAGAACAAATATTACAACCAAAAACCCTTATAAGGGCCACTTTGTAGATAGGAAGACAAAATATAGTCAAAGATATTGTTGTTCCATAGCCTTCTAAGATACCAAGAAATATGTAAAATTATGTGGTAGTTGTGAATGCATGGGAAGGCAAGTACAATTAGATGAAATATCATTACAACCATAGATAGTAATAAAACCCTTGGCTAAATAGGCTCTTGACTTTGTTAGAATTATCAACCCTCCGTCTTGACACAACTACATCATGGTTTTCACAGGCTATGTTACAAAGTGTATGGAAGCAAGCACATTACTAGCTCAATGGAGCAAGTAGTAGTAGATTTTCTCCATAAGGGGAATATTTGTAGATTTTAAATATTTATGTTGGGAAAATACTTGGGGGGGGGGGGGGGGGGGGGGGTGAATCAATATTTTTAAATCAATAAATTTTTACATTTCATATTCAAATTTTTATACGCGACTTTACTAAAAGGAACTCGCGTGTGTAGGTGACTGTTCTTAAGACAACTAGTGTACATCTAGTGAACTTATGATTCAGTTAATTCATCATATGTTGGCCTTTAGTTAGTGCATCAACACTTTATAGATAAATAGTAACCATGTGTTGTAAGAACAAAATAAACCATCACACATAAGAAACACACATGAACACCAAGATTTAAGGTGGAAACCAAATGCGGGAAAAAACGACCTGCTGTTGTCGTCTCTTTCTTATTTTTAATATAAAGAAAAAAATATTTACAATATTGTACTAGTGCAGAATCATACCAGTATGTAGGCACCCACCTGTAGAAGGCTACATCCTTCATTCGTTCTCCATCTCCTACTGGAAGGGAGCTCCTTCCCCCTGGTTATTATACTGGCGTAAACTTGTACTAGTATGCAAGCACTAACCAACAGAAGGCTACGACCTTCACTTGTTCTCTAGCTACTACTAGAAGGGAGCTCTAAACCCCTAATCTAATCACCAACTGCTACTGACAGGCAGCTTCGACTTCCTCAATGAAGGCTCCAACCCTCAGAAACATCCATGGATCACGTTTCATGAATTTTCACACTAGATCTACCTGCTACAATATATCTTAACTTGTATGCCTTGTTTCATCAAATTTTCAGACTGGACCCATTATCAACACTTAAGCTCAATATCAATAATCAAACTGTAACTCATCACTATAACAAACTAATTAATATTTGACACAACTGAATCAACCAATCACTGAAACCCAATCATCAATCTCTGACACAACTGAATCAACCAATCACTGAAACCCAATCATCAACTTCTGATACAACTGTATCAACCATTCACTGAAACTCAATCATCAATTTATGATACAATTGAATCAATCATTCATTGAAACCCAGTCATCGATTTCCGACACAACTATATCAACCATTCACTGAAAACCCAATCAACTGACACTTAATCAAAACTCAACTAATCAACTGGAACAGTCAGATCGGTGTAACCAGTACACAGAACTAAACCCAGAATATTACATCAAAACACAGAATCAACTGCAGTCCTGATCATTCAAACACAAAAGTTCATATGCTACTTCGCTTAAAGCAACCCGTGTTCATACATGCTTTTCTGTAGAGAAACCAGGGCAAATATCTTAAAATACTAAAAAATGAAAATTTGACTACTACAGTTTTGAAAAGAATATTGAATCATACTCAGATCTACTGCAACACTTTGAACCAATCACATAACTATCTCTAATATTCAATCACAATCAACAATGGTAACATTCTTCAACCACATTCAACTTCATCACTCAATCATTTCTACTTCATACATTATCACTTAACCTAGATCAATCATGAGGACATCACTAAAAAACAACAAAGAAGTAGTAGCACTGATTAGATTGATCAATCATTTATGAACATAAACCCTTACTTTATATACGTGACTTTGAAGAAGCTAACCCGTGTTTATACGCACTTTTCTAGAGACTAACCAACGTATAGATCTACAAATTTTTACCTAAAATTGTGCAGTTTTTCAGAACTCCAAAAAGACCCAGATCATAATATTCAGAGATAAAAACATGCATCAGTACTAAGATCTAGTCAATCCAAGAGCAGATCATACAATGAAAAGTCATTTCAGGTCTCACGATCTTGATCCATCATTGTATTCATTAGTGCATAATTATTTTAATCTATTGGATCTATCCATCATCAAACTCTTAGGTGCATACTTAGTTTAGATCAAGCAAAGCATAAAAACCCATAACATGTGTACTTGCTTTTGATCTAACTCTTCATAATATTTCTATCACTTGCACACCTATCACTTTAATCTTCATGATCTAGGTGGATATTGGTGGCCACTCGCCTATTCCACTTGGAACCTCACCATTGTTTCTTTTAGTCTTTTAGTTTCCATAATTGTAGCACAATTTACTATTTTTGGCGGTTTTTTCGGGTCCTAAACTTCCGGAGCCATTTTGAGGCCCTAAATGACATTTTTTTTTGGGCAAAATTCCCCTAAATATTACAAACATAATCACATAGGAAGTTTTAGTCCTTAAAGAGATCTTTCCAATGAGGTATCATACATGTCAAACATAGATAATATGACCAAGTTACGACCTCGCAAAGTTGGCTGCCCAACTAACCCCAAAGGGGCCTATAAACTCTTGGTGTTACATATCCTTGGATTAGGGTTTTGGTTGTTTAGGGTTTTATATTATTGTTAAATAATAAAAATGCACTTTATCCTCATTGTAACTGAGTTAAAAGGCATGTAGCTGCCACATCTCTTCTTAGAGATAAGCTATCATCACTAGAGCTATCTTATTTCCATTCTGTTTGTAAGCATAGTTCAATATTTTTCTATTAATGAAATTAAGTGTTTTTCTACTGCATCTCTGTGTTTATGAGTATATATATAAGTTTTTCCATTCCTGTTTAATTTCGGATCAGTAATATTAGAGGGGTTTGCTCTTTCTCTATTTGTTTTTTGATGTCCCCAATGAGGTCAATGTATAAGGAGTTAGGGCTCGATCTCGTTGAACCATTGCAGGATCAGCGTCACAAAACCGAATGACCTCCCATGGAGGAAGAAAAGAAAGATGAGTGGGAAGGAGATCCTTCCAAAATTTTTCTCGAAGAAGCCCTCGAGCGACAGAGGGACACAATGATGAATATTTTTTCCTAGATCCTTCAACAGCTACCCACAGGTGATGCATCTTCATCTAGAAGCCACTCTGGAGGCGCCACTCCTTTTAAGGTACAATTAACTTTAGTAATCCCATATTCGAAGGTCTCATAGATGTAGACGCCATAGATAAATGGTTAAATCTGTTGGACAGATATTTTTCAGTTCATGGCTTTTCTAATTGGGAAAAGATTACGTTTTCACTTCTCAAAGCCACCCCACACATTAAGGATTGGTGGAAACCTACTGTGAATAAAAGGACGAGAGTGAACCCTCACTATTTTCATCTTGCACCCACTTGGAATTCTTTCTGAGACACTATCAAGGAACATTATTACCCTATCGGGAGCTATGAAGATAAATACATAATGTGGACCACGCTACGACAGGGAAGGGACCAAGATGTGTGGGAGTTCACAAATACTTTCCATACCCTTCGCACGAAGCTGGGTATCAAGGATATTAAGTAGCATTTGGTGCTCAAGTATCACGACTGTCTATACAAGTACATCCAGGATGAGATGGAGTTCCTAGACATTTCCTCACTCGGCACAACGTATAGGTATGTTGTAAAGATTGAGTAGAAGTTTAAAGAGAAGAAACGAGAAATTGGATCTATGAATCCAAAGCAAGCAAAAGGCGCCTCCAAACCGTAGAACAAGGGACCAAGCCAAGGCGGGGCTATCCAGGACAACCCACTGAATCCACAAGTAAAGAACAACACCATGAAGACAAAGAAGGATATGAGAAAATGGTGTGAGTTCCATAAGAGCTCCACTCATAATACAAGTCGGTGTCGATTCAAGCAGTTATTGGTGGCTGAGTTGAAGGCTTCTGAATTAGATACAAGTTACAAATCTGAATCAAAACCTGATAAGGGGATTGATAAAGTGAAGCAGATCATTGATGCAGAGCACAGTGCCACCATGGCCACCATAAAGATCCAGAAAATTGAGCCTAAAGATCCAGAGGAGGGGGAATGTCTCTTCCACTCACAGATGTGGGTGAAGGGTTCTTTGTTGTAGTTCATTGTGGACAATGGGAGCCAAAAGAACCTCATTTCAGCAAAAGTCATGAAGCAGTTGGGCCTAATGAATACAGCACATCCATAACCGTACACCATCAGATGGCTTCACTAAGGACGAGATCTTTGTATTAGCCAATGGCGTTGCCTTTCCTATAGCATCAAGCCCTTCATGGATGAGGTATTGTGTGACGTTTCTCCTCTTGAATTTTCTAATGTATTGTTAGGACAACCATACTTGTGGAAGCAACATGCTGTATATGAGTCTAGACCTCGCTCTGTGATTATTACTTTGGATAATAATTTGTACTGGATACTATAGGTAGCCCCACCTAAAACCATCTCTTTGTTCACTGAAAAGCGATGCAGTAAGATCATTTCCCAGACCAGGAAATTCGTTTTCCTTATGATTCACCCCCAAGGCAAGAAGAAGGTTGTGGCCACGATTTCCAGTCAGGGCTCCTTTGCACAACAACAACAGATGGACAAGGTCCTGGAGGAGTATAGGGACATTTTTGCCTCACCCATAGGGGCACCTCTGCACTGTTAGGTCAAGCACTCCATAGATTTGACCCTAGGTGCGCTATTGCCCAATGGACCAATCTATCGACGCTCTATTCTAGAGAACAAATGAGTTGAAGAATCGCCTCTATTCTGCACTAGTGCTCACATTATCAGACTTGCAACAACCATTTTAGATTGAGACAGATGCCTTAAACTATGTTATTGGTGCAGTTCTTACTCAACATGGGAATCCAGTGGCTTACCATAGTGAGACACTTTCAGACACAGTCCGAAAGTACCCCACTTATGAAAAAGAAATGTATTCCATTGTGCATGCCTTCCATCAATGGAAGCATTACATCTCGGGAAAGGAAATGGTCATCCACATAGACCACCAGCCTTTATAGTTCATACTGACACAAGGGAAGTTGCAAAACGATCATCATCAGAAATGGTCCACCTATCTGCAACAACTCCATTTGAACATTAAGTATAAGAAGGGCAGCACCAATAATGTCGCTGATTGCCTCAGCCAACAAATGGTCATGGCGCTAATCACTGTGCTCAACTCCTGTGGGCACAAGACATTGGGATGGCCTCATCTTTACAAGAGCAATCCAGAATTCGGAAGCATATACTGGACACTCCTGGAAGGGAAGAAAGTTCCAAATTTTCACCTTTAGGATGCATTATTATTCCACTTGGGACACATATTTGTTCCTTAAAGTGAGCATGCCAAGATGATTTGGGAGGTGCACTACAGTCGGGTCGCTGGATATTTCAGAGTAGAGAAAACCATGGTAGTATTGTAGAAGTATTTTTATTGGCCGAAACTTCATTAGGATGTTGGGAAATACATTAGATCCCGCACCACCTGTGCCATTTTTAGACCATCCATTAAGAAATAAGGTTTGTATACCACTCTACCTACTCCTAGTCAGCCTTGGAAATCTATCTCCATGGATTATATGGCGGGCCTTCCTTCTACTAAGCATGGAAATGATTGTGTTTTCGTGGTTGTCGAGAGATTCTTTAAGATGGCCATCATGGCGGCCTGCAAGAAGAGTATCACAACAGATGCCATTGCTAAGCTCTTCTTTGAGTGAGTGTGGGTACACTTTGGGATCCCATAGTCCATTATCTTAGATTGGGATAAAAGATTTCTGATTGCATTTTGGTCAAGTATTTGGTCGATGCTGGATACAAAAATCACTAAGTCCATGTCTTTCCATCACCAAACTAATGGCCAAAGAAAGGTTGTCAACAAGATGATCGTACACATTCTGCGTATGTACAACTTGAAGCATCCATGCACATGGTATGGAAGTCTCCCCTATGTCCAACACAAATACAATAGATCTCTCCACAACTCAATAGGCCACAACCCCTTTTATGTAGGGCTGGTATTTCAACCATGATTATGCCCCATTGATGTGGTCATACCATTTGCAGCCGCTTAGGTAGATTCGACTCACGTGCAGTCCGAAGTTGAAAGGGCTAACAACTTCATTGAGCACATTCAACACATCTTCCAACAGGTCCATGATATATTGGACACATCCAATGCTAAGTACAAGTAGTGCCATGATCAACATTGAGTTTTGCACAAATTCCAGGTGGGTGACAAAGTTTGGCTATTTGCAGAAGGAGCGCCTTGCTAGACTCCACTGCAAACTTCACCTGCTCTAATATGGGCCATACACCATCGCCAAGGCTATCGGGGAAAATTCCTTTGAGCTCAACCTCCCACCATTCCTTGTTCTGCACCCAATGTTCAATGTAGTGTTAAGAAATTTATTGCATGACATAAATATTTACTGAGAGGAATACATATAAAAATAACCAGCAACAACCATAAACATTTTTATATTTATTCCTCTCAATAATTATTTATGTTATGCAGTAAATTTCTTAACAAATGGTATCAGAGCCAGATATTGGCTTCAAAGGGGATTCTTTGATGCCAGGGGTTTATAGTACCTAATGAGATCAATGCAACCTTTTTACAAATCTGGGTCTGGAAAATAATGGTGGAACAATCATACACAGAAGAACCTCGAGGAGAATGTGTAGAAGATAGTGCCGTAACTACCAAGGATCGCAGTGCATTTGTGATATTTATCGCTTTGGAACACGTTGGCGAATTGTTCGGGATTCATGCGGCTATTTAAAGAAGGTTGAGAGATACCTTTGATAATATTAAAATTCAAGGCTGATTTTGTGTGGAGCTTTTTTCATAGGGAATCGATAAGGGATATTTCTTGTGTGTTTTATGTCATGTTGAAAGATGGAGTAGGCGTGGGCTGCATGCAGGTCAGCAGAAGAAAATTGTTCATACGGCTTCAGAAATTGCTCACCGGTGCTAGAATATACAAGGTTCTCGTTGGGCTCGCAGTTGGAGCGGTTTGATAGAAGATTTTGAGAAAATCAAATTTAGAGAGGATGGATCAAAATCACAGCAGCGAAAAAAAGAAAAAGAAAAAAATAAAATTTAATGAAGTTAAAATTATTACATGTAAATGGGCATACTACTGTAAGACTTGGTAAGGCATGTGTACCCCTCGGCGATCACTGGTAAAGTCTGGGTTAGACCTAGGTGATAGGGGGGATGTCAGGGTAAGAATACCCTGGGTCAAAACTCTGGGGGGGGGGTAAGAGCTAGAGTGAGTGGGATTGTCTCACTTAGCAGGTTTGGCTGGAGTTAGTCAAGGAACCCCAAGTCAAGTTTAAGGGGGGAATTGTTAGGTAAACTTGACTTAGGATAGAGTCAAAGTTGCCTAGGTTAAACAATGATGGTTTTGGGGCACATGGTATTATGCACCCATAGTATTCTACCCGTGGTATTATATGTAATGGAGATTATAAAAGGCTAGAAGGACTTCATTGTAATGCAATACCTGGAGGTGAGCGGTGAAGGCTCACTTGGTTGGATTGGCCAGGGTTTTGGCCAATGCTAATAAGATCTTATTAGGTTGGGTTTTTCCCTGGATTTGGGGTTTTCCAAGATAAACATTTGTGTTTATGTGTTTATGGTTGTTGCTGGTTATTTTTATATTTATTCTTGAATATGAATATTGACCATGCTCCCCCTGAGAACATGTTGAATTCTCTGATCATGCTCCCCTTGAGCACATGCTGAAATCTCTGATGGATGTAGAATTAAGTACATGAATATATGATTGATAGAACTTGTCCTATCACCAAAAAATTACATCAATAATCCAACCAAGTGGGGATACATATTTGACATCATTATTACATCAACTTCCCAAACACAGTGCGGTTTCAAAATTCATCATATGTCCCAAAGGACTTGACCACAATAGTCCATACATGGATGCATTTTATAATGAGTACACCATAGGTCTTTACATGACCTTTACATCAAATAAGAACATGAAATTTTTAACAAAGACAAAATACCTAACCAGGATCATGATAGTTATCAACAACTATCATACACCATATATGATTTGCACCATAAGCATCTATCAACAGCATTAAGAAAAACAACTTGTATATGTCCATCATCAATTCACAAGATAAAGTAGTTGTAATATCATCAACCTATGACTATGTATGTTGTATATAGATATCAACTCATCCTCTTGACTTTATCAACTTTCTCCTTTTCCTTAGTAGAAAAAGCCTTAGGTTCCTAAAAAACATAGCCTTTCATGAATCAACTAAGCATATGCCACATCTCCAAGCAATAATGCCTATTTCTTCACAAAAATATTCATATCATATAATATACATGTGAAGGAACCATAGTCATCATCCATTACCACACATCATCATCAAATCATTGTAGCAAGAACTACATGTTCTTTCCTCAATATATCAAACATGTATCCTCACTAGGGAAGTTTCTAGCATCCCACATCTGATAAGCACCAACCATGATAATCAACATATGTGGGAACCAAGCCTATCATCATAAATTAAGAATTCATCATATTTATGTGACTAAGTAGGCCATGTCTCCAAATATCCATGTCTCCAAATAGCTATGTCTTCATGAAACCTGCAATAACACTAGTCTCTTGGCTAATTTTCTCCATAAGAAGATCTTTTATACTAACATATTTTACCACTGTGCAATTTAAGTAATCATCCATGTAGATAGCATAGAGATAGGAATATATATCTAGCTTCTAATTAATGAGAAAAGAAAACTGTTGGGCATGGAATCCCCCCAAGGCATGTTTTGGGGCTCAAATCCCAAGTTTTGACCAAATCTTGTTGTAAAGCTCCATGAATTGCGGGCGCGGGGCATGAAAGTATGATAGACTCACAGGGTTGTCTGCCCTAGTTTTGTAATGTAATGTCAGCTGGATAGACCTACCCATGGTCTGTGGACCATGGGATTGTATAAATAGAGTGAGGCTCTAAGTGTCAAAGAGGAAGTAGAGGAAAAAGAGTCTGAGTGATTGAGTCGTAAGTTGAATTGTGTCTTTGGGTCATAGAGTAGGATAAGGCTCTACAGCTGAGTGCGCAGAGGCCTAATAGTCCACAGTTGAGTGCGCGGACCCTTGCAGCTGAGTGCGCAGGGCAAGTCGAGTTCTTAACCAAGGAAGGAATTAATAAAGAGAAGTTTTGTCACAATTTTGTGTATCTATTCTTGGGTTAATGCATGTTTGATATAATTTGAAAATATACTATTTATTTACTGCACGCACCTGTGTTAATGGTTTATGTTGTTAAGTATAACTTAAAGCACACAAGTAGGCTAAGATAATAAACTAACATTGGAATACCAGTAAAGTCTTGGGGAATAACGCAAAGTGTGATGTTTAGCCCCTGGATAGGGCTGCGCGAAGGAAGCATATCAAGATACGAGGTACGGGAAAGTGCACGAAGCAACCTATGTGCAAGGTCAAAGAATGGACCACTTGAACTCATCAGACATCTCCAGGGTGCAGAAATCTGGTTCTAGCACCCTACCATACTACTTCAGGTGAGACGTCAGTCCGTGCTCTGTGGACTATTGTTGAAAGGGCCAGTAGTACCAGGATTTGTTTGGCTAACTTAACTTTGAACCTGGGTCAAGCCCCAATAAACCAACAAATGGTTCGATTGCCAGGACTGGGATCTGCATAGAGATGTCTGATGTCGTATCATTGGAATCTGATAAATAAAGGAATTGAAGACTGGTTGGATAGAAATATTCACGCATTTGCGGCACAAGAAAACATGAATTCATGATTATCAAAGGAAGAGTAATTAGATTGATACTTATATACGAAAATCCACGAAATTTTCTTTGCATCCTTCCCCTCTGAGTTGTATGAGTGGATCACAAAGCTAGCATACAGTCAAGGAAGGTGTAGGCTCGACAAACCTATTGTGTGGACTCCAAAATTGGTGTGCAGACTGGAAGCATCGAAAGATAAGATCACACTCACTGTGGATCACTGGCTCGATCGAATTATAGGAGGATTTATCACTGAATTCGTGGTAGATACTTCAATCAACTATAGGGAGGCGGAATGACGCTTCCTTAAAGGACCGCGAGGTAAGTACGTTAAATCTTTGAACACTTGGATTAAAATGTTACTGTGTGAAAAGTGGGTTATGTGAATAAATTGATGTTTGGAGCTACACGAAGTGGGAGGATCTATAGAAATGAAGGTAGCCCAGAACTAGAAACTAGCCCTTTGATTTCACCTCCGCGAGAAGGCGAGGAAGAGCTCGTGAAGTTTTCACCAAGAAGTATGAAGTTTGATAAAACAACGAATTCTGAGCATACCAGCCCCACCTACACTACCACCAGTTTCACCATCTTCACCCCCGTCTCTACCCACACCACCTTTGCCACCATCACAGTTCAATATGGCAAGTGTGATAAAGTTGCCGATGTTCAAAAGAGTAGGGAATGAAGATCCAGACCAGTTTTGGCTCATGGTAGAGGTTGTATGGGAAGTGCAAGGAGTCATGGATGACAATATAAATAAAGCAACGCTGGTCAGCGCTTTGCAGAATCGCCCACTGACTTAGTACATTAAGCATTCCAATGACAATCCCAATGCAAGGATCGCAGATATCCAAGCTGCGCTAAACAAGGAATTTAGCAGGCCAAAATCAGAGACACAGTGGATTATTGGATTTCAGGAAATTGCAATGCTTCCAGGCGAGACCACTTGGGATCTAGATCCGAGACTGAAGTGTACAATTCGTGAAGCCAATATGACCTTGATGGATGGGCAACATTGCACAGGTATGGAGCACTTGAAAGGTATGCTTTTGACAAACAATTTAGTGGTTTTTCAGTAATATTTGTAACCTTTTATGCATTGTGAATTCAAAAGAGATAAATGATTTTAATAAAATGTGTAAGAATTAACATGGGAAGCTCAATCACTAATAATTGTTGTTTTTCTATACAGGGAGAAGTGGAAGCAAGGAGTTGCCGTCCAAAAGCGAAAAACAAAGGAAGAATAACTGCTGTCCCTCCAGAAGGGAACCGGATGTGAACAAGATCGAGTAAATCAGGGCTTAATACCCCAGGAAAGGAAGGAGGGATACTGAGTCGGCGAACGCGAGAAAGAAAAGGAAAGGATTAACCGATTGGTGAATCCCTCAAGATCTTCGATCCTAAGGGATCGCTATTTTACTTATCTTTGTTATCTAGATATCTCCGCCGTTACTCCTATATAAAGGAACACAGTCGTTGAGCAAAATAGGACTGTTTTTTGTAATTTTCATTTCCAGACAAAACTTTGATCATTGAGTCTCACTGAGACCTGGTTTATTATACATTTGTTGATGCATTAATATAAAAGACTTGGCGTTTATTTCATCTCTGCATCTGGAGTAACCTAAGGCAGTGTACCATTGGCAGCTAAGGGCCCGGCTCCGAGGGACACTTGCTTTTGTATCATTATACTGTGATTTATGTGTGGTTTGCTTATCTTTATTACTTAGTAATTTGATACATCTTTCATATGCTATGCTATGCTCTGTTATGATCAATACATTAATGATTTTTCCGTGTAATGACTATGCACTGTATAATTGGATTTCTTTAGAGTTGAATTGCGTCTTTAACCCGCTATTTTTGTTACAGAGCATCAGTATGAATGTTACTATCATTGGATCCATGTGAGATAACAATTGTTGGAACTTGAAAGTAATGTTACTCTGTTTAGAAAGATAGTTATATTATCCTTCTTTCTCAGATTACTATATTAATGCGAGGCATGTATATATGGTTGATTATTGCTGTTCCATTTACTGCTGTTCCATTTCCTTTTTGCTGTTCCATTTTACCTTCTGTCGTTCTATTTACTTGCCTTTGTTGTTTTGGTGTGAGAGAAGGTCTAAGGCTGTAGTGAGCCTCAGCAGACGCTGCCTAGCTCCCAGACCTATGGTCCATGCTCTAATTTCCTTTCTATCATTTTCTAGAGGGATGGGTTATTGCTTCCGTACCCTTGACTCATCAGCTGTCTATCTTTTGGGATAATTTAGTTACAGTTTAGCATCTGTTTACTTTTGTATTTTTTGAACGCTATACTACTAAGCATTACTTGGACGAATAGCCTCGGATTGAGTTACTCTTTGCAATAACAAAACGTTCCCGGATTGATTTATTAATGTAAGATAATTAGAGGTGTGAGAGACCCTAGTTATAGCTCTACATTTTGGCGCCGTTGCCGGGGAAAGAGTATAGCCATTTTCCCTTTACAGAGTAGTGCGCAAATCCGCTAGGGGGGAGTTGGATTTTAAAAACAGAAGGTAAGAACCTGCATATGGAGCATGTCAAAGCCCTGCTCCACCGTCCGCTCTCTTAAAAGAATTGCTGGTTGAATAGGATTTAGTAGTTTTTAGAGTGCATGACTAAGCAAAAAAAGCCAGAAAAGAATATCAAACCTCCAACCAAACCTGAAAAAGCCAAAGGGCTGGTGACCCTTGGCCGAACAACCTTCATAGATGAAATCTATAAGAAAACTGAATCTCAGCCGTCGGTAGGCCCCAAAAAGATTAATTCTAAACAACCTACTAGCTCCCTTCAGGCCACAGCATCACCATCTGGAGCCTTTGCTGAGGTGCATAGTCAGACTGATGAAGCAAACTTTCAAGAAATTGAAAATTCTGTTTCAGAACGACTGCAGGAAGGGAACTTAAGCAACCTTTGTGAAGGAGAAGGGGAAATAGGGGAAATAGGAGAGCCAAGGTCTCCTCCTAGGATAATCCAACCGTTAAATAGCCCAGATAAGGGGAGCGCGGTAAAAATTATTATTGAAGGCACCCCATTCCCTCAGATAGAAATTCCAGAGAGGGGAAGTGTTATTAAAACAATCCCTGCCAAGGCCGTTCCTTCTCAACCTAGGAATACCCTCCTAGAAATTCCGGAAGGTTATTGGAATATATTCGATCCTATGGCATAGAATCAGCCAAATACTCAAACTTCTACATTGCAATATCCTATAGTGGATTATGCAGCAAATGCACCCATGAAAGCGATCCCTCTTCAACACATCCCTACGTTTCATGGAATTACATCAGAGGACCCTGATGCATTCCTATTGGAATTCGATGTGCTATGTAGGGGATATGATTACACCACTGACCCCCAAAAGTTAAAGTTGTTCCCCTCCACTTTGAAA
>APFE030246253.1:267552-311400 GCA_000404065.3 Pinus taeda
CATAGGGTCCAAAACCAAAATTTTCTGGGGCGCTGCCCCGGACCCCATAAAGTGGGGTTACGGGTACCCCTCAAACCCCTTGTTAACTATGTGGAAAGAATATAACACAACCCAACATATGGTGCATGATTTTTCAAATAGGAGGGAAGCATTTTATAGAGAACTACCATCTATTACAGAAGCATACGCAGAATTCCCAGCAGTTATTCTGCAATTTATGTAGTTCAGTAGGCCACGATGAGCGCACCTGTAGAAGGTATGAATTGATGATGGATCAGACTCCTACCTATATAGTCTAGACTGAAACACGAACCCTTGATCAAAATGCACGGATAGCACACATTGGATTTCAGGGGCATGGATGAGGTCGAGGTGGAGTGAGACCAGGAAGAGGTCGTGGACAACTAATATGTTACAATTACGGAGGACCAGGGAATTATGCTCGCGATTATAGAAATCTGACGAGACCATCATGCTTATATTATACCCAGTTTGATCATGAGACAGAGGATTGTCCCACACTGATAGCGAGGTTGCGCGATAAATAAGCACCCCAACCTCTCCTGACTCAGAACCTGCAAATGATGAGGTCTGAACCGCATGAGGAAGACCCAAATGTAAATATCGTGCTCCGAAGTGTTATAACGATAGGAGATGACAAAGGCAAGTAGCTCGAAGAGAGTGCCTAGGTTCTCAAGGCTTCAACAAAGGAACCAGAATTTGATTTAGAGCATGCTAAGGATACATTCATGGAAGGTAAGAAGAGCTTTGTGGATGCCTCCACTTCAGGAAGTAAAGACAAATTGGAACCGGAAATGGACCCATGAATGCTCACTACATTTTTGGAGACATGTAGGAAGCTACTGCGTGACAGCAAGGCTATGAAGAGGCTATAAGAAATCATAACTAGATGTGCTGGGACCACCCCAGGAGAACCGCGCATAGTCTAGAAGCTCATAAAGCACACGATGTGAACAGGAAGGGGAATGAGATTGACCATGCAAATTGAGGAATATGAAATGGATCAAGTGATTCTTGATCTAGGATCGAACAAGAACATCCTACCAAAGCAGACATGGGAGCACATGGGCAGGCTCATGTTGCAATGGTCTCTTATCCAACTGTGAATGGCAAACCAACAAAAGATCCTACCTATGGGGACATTGCAAGTAATCACAGTAGATATCGAAGGAGCAAGCGCGCTAGCAGATTTCGAAGTGATAGAGATTGTTGATGACAACAATCCCTGTGCTGTATTACTGGGAATAGATTGGTTCATTGACATGAATGGGGTGATAAATCTAAAGAAGCGCAAGATGATTTTTGAGAAAAAGTCACTGCGCGCAGTGGTACCTTTAGACCCTGTAGAAGGACCGCGCTACACAGAGTCGGTGTGCAACAATTACAATGATGACGATCTACACTGCATCTACAAGATAACCGCATGGGAGAAAGACTGCGTGAATCGCACTGCGGATGGCCAAATCTCATGGGAGCGCGAAAGCTCTTGCACATCAGATTTCGATGAAGAAATAGAATCAATGGCAGAACCAGTTACACGAGGTAACCACGCTCAACTGTAACATGATGACAAGGTCAGTGCATTGTGTGGCAATCAAGGTTAGAGATTTGCCTATGTATGATGGGTTGATCAAGGTGGATGATTTCCTGAACAAATTTGAAAGAGAAGTACCTGAACAGTAGCGTTTCGATGCTTTGAAATGGGTATTGTGTGTTACGGCCTCAAGATGGCGGGGTACACAACAAAGAAGTTTTATGGACTAGTGCGAATACAAAAGGATGATGCACATGTAGTTTGGGATGCCTCAGATGCGGCTAACAGACAAGTATGACAGACGAGATGATCCACGTGCACACCTTGCAAAATGGACCAAGGTCTACGAGGAAGAGACACAACCTGAGTGGGTGCACCTGTTTTGTCATACCTTGGATATCATACCCGTTAATTGGTATATTGAGATGGAGCTCTGCCATGGCACGAGCGAATGGGGTATCTTGTTCGAAGGATTCCTATTAGCGTTCATGTTTGAGGATTTTTGGTGGGATACTATTGATGATTCACTACAAGCAGTAAAAGTAGCTATCTTCAAAATACCCTAGGAGAAAATGGAAGTGCTTCAGCCAGAATGGGCAACCCAACTAAGCTGTGCATTGGAGTTTTACAATGTAAATATTGAGGAGGATGATGAAGATCCATGAAAAGTTAACATTCCAGAAACTGAAGCCTATCACAAAGTTCAAGGACCATTGATTGAAGATCCTGACACCACTGTGCCAGTAAAAATGAAGTAGGTAAACATTTGGATGGAGGCTGAACCGAAGTATGCAATGCTCGGTGATTATTGGGATGATGCCAGAATGGATAAGGTCGGTGAGTTACTCCGCGAGTACCAAGACTTACTCCCTACCAAGATTATGGACTTAAAGGGGATCCTTGGCAATTTAGGGATGATGAAGATCACCCTAAAACCCTACGCGAAGCTGTTTAAGTAGAGGCCTTACCATTTGAATCCGAAGCACAAGGAAAAGGTCTATGTAAAACTAGACAAAATGCTCATAGCTGGAATTATTGAGCTAGTGGAAGAATCTGATTGGGTTAGCCCTATGGTAGTGCGGGAGGAAAAGCAGAAAGGCAAGATAAGAATATGCGTAGACCTCAGGAAGTTGAATGACGTCTGTGTACATGACCCATTCCTGACTATTGGCTTATTGGGGCCTGAACTAGGTTTAGAAATGTTTAGCCAAACAAATCCTGAAACTACCGGCCCTTTCGGCAATAGTCCATGGAGTGCAGACTGAGGTCTCACTCGAGGTAGTATGGGAGGGTGCTGGAATCAGATTTCTACACCCTAGGGATGTCTTGATGAAGTCTGGAAGTTCGCGAACCAATCCTACACGTTGCGCTACTCTTGCGCAAACATTGGTTTAGAGTATCTATCGTCACGCGAGCGTGAGTGCAATTTATCCTTTCTGTGCTTAATGTTATTATATATCTTAAATTACTTAATCCGACACAATGCTTTCAGTTATCGAGTAACATAACAGACATAAGCACAATCATAAACCATAAATAGATGCATAAACTAGATTATAGAACAGATACACAATATTCCAAAACCAACGTATCTTTATTAATGCCTTTATCTAAGTACAATACACTACCTGCCCTGTGCACACAGCTGCAGGGGTCCATGCACACAACTGCGGACTCTACCAGGCCTCCGCGCACACAGCTGCAAAGCCTCTACCTCCTATTACAACCCAAACTTAGACTTATAGACTCAGATCTAATATCACCTTCCAACACCCATATCACTTATTACATTACCAAAATCTTCCTTTTACACTTAGAACCTTGCTCTTATTTATACATTCCCATGTTTCGCGGACCATGGGTAGGCCAACAAGTTTTAGATTAATTTACAATATTTTAGGGTGGACTACCCTTAGACTTGACCCATTACAATTCGTGCCTTGCGCACGTCGCTGAGCTTTTACAATACCAATACCCAAAAATGTGGGCTTTAAGCCCCAAAACCGTTACGCGGGGGGTTGACTGCCCAACAGGCCCCCAACACAATCATCATGACTCGTCCCGAGTCACTTGTTGGTGTGGTGAGATGCACTTCCAAGGCTTCGTAGTCCACCATCCCTATGAGTGACGTACTACGCTTCATTGTTCCATCCTTACCTACTGCAACACTTCTTCAAGCTCCTACTCCATTGCCCCTGCTAATTCGCATAACTGATGATGCTCATTCTGCTCTGCTCGGTTAACACATAGTGGCTCCTCATAGGATTTTAGATTTATCTAAGATGCCAAAGCCGTGACTTCTTTGTGCAAGAGCAACAAGCTTGCGATCTCTGGTCCCGTATACTCAATATCTGCTGAAGCTTGTGTTGAATTTTTGCAAGAGAGATTTTGCTGTTCGCAAGGTCCCAATCTTCAAGTTTTGTCATGGGCACATAGCCTAGGGATGCACTTTTCAATGGCATTCTGTCTTTTATCCCAAGATTCACCATCTCGCCCTTATCTTTCATAGATCGCTTACTAGACCACAAGTTTCGTGGAGACATCCGGATAGTCCTGCTATCTATCTGGGAATTTGTGGTATATCTCCCATCACTGGCATTGGGCTCATCACGATGACTTCGGTTGTCGGCATTACGTTGTCCTGAAGGTCTGGTGTCTCTGGGTTTATTCTCAAAGCATCAAAGTTGGACGAGTCCATATCTATTAGATATCTCAATAACTTAGGTCTCACAGTGCCATGGTTTGTTCAATAGATGACCAACTATGATTTATAAGGTGACCAATATTCAAATTCGACCGTTCCCTCCTTTTCTGGTTCATTAATTGGTACAGAGTGGAGATTGTTTCAAATCCAGTACTGACTTCATGTCTTAATTTCCTGCCTTCTACTCCTTGTTGTCTTAGATTGACCATCTTGTCATGAATAGTGACCTCAACGGTCACTTTCCTGCCTTTCTGTGTAGCAGCATAGCCCTTTATGCGCGAACACGATTCCTGTAATAAATGCTCCTTATGTGGAACCCTGTTTCCGTGCAGCTTTCCTGTAGACTCATTTATAGTCCCATGCCTTCTTTCAACTACTTGAAGTGCTGAGACTGTACTTCGGTTGGTTAGTCATACAACCAACCCACTTGTGTAGAGCTTCAGGCGATTCCCATTTACTTTTCCTGGGAAGGGCTCTCCATTAAGCTTGCGAGCTAGACCACGCCACCATCCGTGATGTATTTGACTACATATGGTCCCAACCAATGCATTTGGAGTTTTCCAGGGAATTTCTTGAACTTGCTATCATACAACAATACTAAATCATTGACTTTGAACATGCGCAACTTGATGTGGCGATCGTGCCAATCTTTCTTATGTTGTTTCTATACTTGCTGATGGAATCCTGCCAGAACCTGTTCTTCCTCTAGTTCTTCCATTTGCACGAGCCTCTCTTCCGAGGCTTCGTAGTCTGTCATGCCTATCATCACTGCTATCCGAAAACTGGGTACAATGTATTCCATTGGCATGATAACTTCCGTGCCGTAGAATAACCTGAACGGTATCTACGCCGTCAATTTCTTGCATGTGGTTTTGTATGCCCATAAAACGGCCAATATGCGTAAATCCCAATCAGTTCACTGTGCGTTACATACTTTGGTCAATGTAGTCTCCATAATCTTGTTGAATGCCTCTACGGTCCTGCTCGCTTGTGGATGGTAGGACATGCTTTGCTGATGATACACCTGGAATTCCTTAGTAAGTGCATTGATAGTTTCATTTAGGAAGTGTGTTCCACGGTCACTCATTAGAATTTTCAGACATCCAAACTGTGTCAAAACATTGTCAAATAAAAATTTCACAGTTGTAGCGGCTGTGTAGTCCTTAACCGGTTGCGCTTCCACCCATCTAGTCAAATACTCTGTTGCAGTGATGATGTAGCGCGCAACCGTCTTCCCTTGAGGGGTGATAGGCCCCACAAAGTCTATGGCCCATTTTTCGAATGGCTGCAGCGTCATTTGTGGATTGAGTGGCATCTCATCCCTTCGCGATGATTTCCCAGTCCGTTGACATATGTCACAGGCCTAACAATATTCTTTTGAGTTGTGATGTAGGGTTGGCCACCATAGTCTTGCAGAAGAATATTTTTTGCTGTTGCCCATCTCGCATAATGTCCTCCTGCAGCCCCCCCATGTGCTTTGGCAAGGATCTGTCCTCGTTCAAATTCAGGTACATATCTTCGTAATATTTTGTCGTTTCCCATTTTGTAGAGGTGCCCCGCAATAACAGTAAAATCCACTGCGCGTAACACCAATTCTTTCTTCTGCTGAACTAAATATCCCTATGGCACAGTCATTATGGTTAAGAAGTGGATTATATCCTGGAAGTGGCCATCCACGACACGCATTGCATAGAGCTGTGCATCAGGTAGTCCTTCCTCCAAATTTGTTAGCTCCTCACCATTCTCAATTCGGGACAGGTGATTTGGGTGTGCGTTTATGTGTCCCGGCTTTACGATGACCTCAAAATCATATTCTTGAAATAGTAACAACCATCTACAAATGTGGCCCCCCAACATAGGCTTGTTCACCAGGTATTTCAAAGGGGAATGATAGGTATACATCTTGAAGTGCCCACCGAGTAGATAGTGGTGGTATTTCTAGAGCGCGTATACCATCACCAACCCCTCACGCTCAGTAATGGAGTAGTTTTTTCAGCTTTGGACAAGCGTTGTCTTGCGAACGTGATCAAGTGATCAATGCCTTCTGCTCCTTCCTGCATGAGTACAACACCCAACGTGATACACAATGCATCAACATGTACATGAAATTCGATGTCCCATTTTGGGAAAACCAAAATGGGGGCAGATGCCATCTTTTCCTTGAGAATCTCAAAAATTTTATTACAGTCATCATTCCAACAATATGTAGCATCCCTTTTCAACAGCTGTTCCATTGGTGCCGTGATTTGTGCATAGCCCTTAATAAACTTTCGATAGTAGTCAGTGTGCCCCAACGTGGTACAGAGTTGTTTGACATTGTGCGACACTTGTAGATTGAGTATAACAACAATCTTCGTAGGGTCCACCATCAGGCCTTGTCTACAAACTACGTGTCTGAGAAAATTTCCAAAGGGGATAAGGAATGTACACTTCTGAAGATTCAGTGCAATCTGGTGTCGTCGACACTTATCCAGCATCAACCGTGAGCTCGTTGAATGTTTCTTGACTAGCCCAAATACAATCCAATTGTGAAAATAAACCTCCAAAAACTTATGGATGAATTCCTTGAACGTGGCCACTACTACGCGTGAAATTATCGTTGGCGCGTTCTTCAACCCAAAGGGCATAACAATGTATTGAAAACACCCCCATTCGGTCGCGAAGGTGGTCTTGCTCCTATCTTCTGGCGCGATCTTGATCTGATGGTACCTTGAGAATCCATCTGTGAATGAGTACGCTTCTTGTCCACCAACATTCTCCAGGACTTCATCTGTAAATGGTGTCGGGAATGGGTCGTGAACGTAGGCATCATTCAGTTTTTTGAGGTCCATGCAGATTCAAATTTCACCTTTTCCTTATACTTTGGATTCAAGCGGTAAGGACGTTTCTTAACTAGCTTTGTGTCCAGTTTCAGAGTTATCTTCATTATCCCTAGGTCATTGAGGATCCCTTTTAACTCTATTATTTTGGTTAGGAATAAGTCTTGATATTTTCGAAGTAACTCGACGACCTTATCCACCGTGGCATCATCCCAATAGTCCCCAAGCATTGCGTACTTCGGCTCCGCATCTATACCAATGTTCACTTGTTTCGTTTTCAGTGGTATGGTGATGTCGGGGTCCTTGATTGATGGTCCTCGATTGATGCTCCTCGAATTTCGCAACTCCCTTCTGTTTTCAGAATATTAATGTTTCGGGGGTCATCATCATCATCCTCCACTTGCATGTTGTAACATTCTAAGGCATGGATTAACTGATGTGACTATACTGGTTGAACTATTTCTTCTAGTTCTTGCGGTATTTTGAAAATGGCGGCTTTCACAACTTGCAGCGAATCATCAATAATATCCATCCATTGGTCTTCAAATAAGAATGTTAATAAAAATCCATCGCACAAGATATCCCATTCGCCCATACCATGTCGGAGTTCTGTCTTAGTATACCAGTTTCTTGGGATGACATCCAGGGTATGATAAAATAAGTGTACCCATTCAGGCTGGAGTTCTTTGCCATAAGCTTTGGTCCATTTTGCGAGGTGTATGCACGGGTTATCACATCCATCATATTTCTCAGTTATTCGTAGTTCTGGCTTCCCAAACCTTAGTTGCATCATCCTTCTGCAATCAGGCCAGTTTTCAAAATTTCCTTCATGTGTTCCCCACCGACGTGCAGGTGTGGCACACAACACCCACTTTAATGCATCGAACCTCTGGTGCTCTGGTACTACACTCTCAAACTTGCTCAAGAATTCATCCACCGCTGTCAATCCATCATATGTTGGTAGATCTCGAGCCTAGGTGGTTACACAATGCAGTTATTTGGTCATCATATTACAATTTAACGTCGTCACTTCACTCAACTGATTGTGCCATCACTCATCTTCTTTGTCTGACTCTGAAAGGAAGGAATCTACATGCTACCACGAGACACTTAGAACCTTGCTCTTATTTATACATTCCCATGGTTTGCGGACCATGGGTAGGCCAACACATTCTAGATTAATTTACAATATTTTAGGGCAGGCTACCCATAGACTTGACCCATTACAATTCGCGCCCTTCCCACTTCGCGGAGCTTTTACAATACCAATGCCCAAAAATGTGGGCTTTATGCCCCAAAATCATTACGCGGGGGGTCCGCTGCCCAACACCGACCCCGTTCATAGATGAAGTATTAGAAAATGTTGATTGACAAGAAGCATATTCTTTCACCGATGGGTTCTCAGGGTACCGTTAGATCAAAATCGCATCGGAAGACAGAAGCAAGATGACCTTCGCCACTAAATGGGGCTGCTTTCAATACACCGTCATGCCATTTGGGTTAAAAAACATGCCAACCATCTTTTCACGCATAGTTGTTGCTGCCTTCAAAGAATATATCCATAAATTCCTGGAGGTCTACCTGGATGACTAGACTATATTTGGATTGGTTAAGAACCACTTAGCAAGCTTACTCTTGATGCTGAATACTTGCCAACAACACCAAATTGCACTAAAACTTAAGAAGTGTACGTTCCTCATTCCCTTTGGGAACCTACTGGGACCTGTAGTCTACAAACAGGGACTAATGGTAGACCCCATGAAGATTGTAGTAATTCTGAATTTGGAAGCACCGCGAAGTGTTAAATAGTTGCACGGTACCTTGGGATGCACAAGTACTGCATGAAGTTCATCAGAAGTTATGCCCAGATCATTGTACCGATCGAGAAACTATTGAAAAAGGATGTCACATTTTGCTAGATGATGATTGCATGGAGAGCCTGGATGTCCTAAAGGAGAAATTGGCCTCCTCTCCAATCTTGGTCTTCCCAAAATGGGATGTGGAGTTTCATGTCCATGTTGATGTGTCATGTATAACGCTGGGAGCAGTGCTCACAGAAGAGGGTGGAGAAGGCTTGGATCACCCTATCGTGTTTGCATGTTGTAGATTGTCCAAAGCCTAAAATAAATATTCCACAACCGAGCGTGAGGGACTGGATATGGTGTATGTGCTCCAAAACTATCGGCACTATTTGCTAGGAGGACATTTCAAGATGTATATAGACCATTCCGTGCTAAAGTACTTGGTAAATAAGCCTGTGTTGATGGGGCGCATATGTAGGTGGCTCTTATTGTTCCAAGAATATGACTTTGAGGTCATGGTAAAACTAGGAAGCCTGAATGAAGGACTAGATCACTTGTTGTGTATTGAGATGGGTGAGGAACCTACTAGTTTGGAGGAAGGATTACCTGACACACAGCTCTTTGCTGTGCGTGTTGTAGATAGACACTTCAAAGATATAATCCACTTTTGGAAAACATGCACCATGCCGAAGGAATACTCTGTCCAAAAGAAGAAGGAATTGGTGGTGCACGTTATGGATTTTTCTATCATCGTGGGGCACCTATACAAAATGGGAAATTATGAGATATTGCGAAGGTACGTACTTGAATTTGGAACTATGTCAGATTCTCGTGGAAGCACATGGGAGCACTGTAGGTGGACACTATGCAGGACGAGTGACCACACAAAAGATTCTTTGTGCAGGGTTGTTGTTGGGCAGTGGATACCCTGCGTAATGGTTTTGGGGCTTAAAGCCCACAATTTTGGGGTAATGGTATTGTAAAGGCTTCACAAAGTGCGTAGAGCACGAATTGTAATAATTCAAGTCAAAGGGTTGTCTGCCCAAAAATAATGTAAGGTAATGGAAAGTGAGTCGGCCTTCCCATGGTCCACAGACCATGGGAATGTATAAATGAGCGAGGCTCTAAGAATAGAAGTAAGTTTTTAGATCTGATCTGAAGTGATATGGGTTTTTCAATGTGATATTCGCTCTGAGTCTATAAGTCCGAATCTTGAGTCATAGTAGTAGATAGAGGCTCTGCAGCTGTGTGCACAGAGGCTTAGTAGAGTCTGTGGATGTGTGTGCAGACCCCTGCAGATGTGTGCACAGGGTAGGAAGTGGATTGTAACTGGAAAATGCATTAATAAAGATAAGTTGGTTTTGGAATATTGCGTATCTGTTTCTATGTTCCTATTTATGCATCTGCTTACAGTTTATGATTGTGTGCATATCTGTTCATGTTGAATGGTAAATGAAAGTATTGGGCCCACCTAATTTAATTCAAGATCTATAATAATAATAAGCACAGTAAAGGGTAAAGAAGATTCGTGCTCATCATCCAAGCCGCGTGGAGGTGGATGCACTAAACAGACAGCTGCACAGAAGTAGCACAGTGTGTAGGATCAGTTCCCAAACTTTTTAGATCTCATCAAGACATCCCTAGGGTGCAGAAACCTGGTTCCAATACCCTCCCATACTACCTCGGGTGAGACCTCATTCCACGCTGTACAAGCTGTTACCGAAAGGCCCTGTAGTTTCTAGATTTGTTTGGCTAAAACACTTATGAACCTGGGTTAGGCCCCAATAATCCAACAAATGGTTTCGTTGCTGGGACTGAGATCTGCCTAAGGGATGTCTGATGTTGGAACAAAAGAACCCTATGAAGAAGGAAATTGAAGATTGGTTGGATTAGAAGCTTCACAAGTTCGTCACACAGGAGAATATGACTCCACAGATATCTGAGAATAGGTAGCTAGATTGCTACGTATATACAGAAATCCACGAGATCTTCTTTGTGACCTTATCTTCAGAGCTGTATGATTGGATCGCGAGGCTAGCCAATAGCCAGGGAAGGTACAAGCTTTATCAATCGATAGTGTGGACTCCAGAGTTAGTGCGCAGACTATAGGCATCAAAAGATAAGATCGTACAGGTTGTGGACCATTGGCTCGACCGGATAATGGGAGGATTTATCACCGAGTTCGCGATAGACACAACCGTGAGCTATAGTGAAGCAGAGCGACACTTTCTCAAGGGACCGCGAGGTAGGTACATCAAATCCCTGAATACTTGGATTAATACGAATACATTAATGAGTGGAGCAACGTGGAGCCAAAAGATCTACAAAGGGATCGAAGGGTTAGGGAATAGTCCTTTGATTTCACCTTCACGAGAAAGTGCGGAAGAGCACGCTTAGGTTTCTCTGAGGAGTGCGGTCAGTTTGATAAGGTAACACATTCCATAGCTATCATTCCCCTTACACCATCACCCACTTCACCTACGTCACCTCCATCTTCAACCACCCCACCTCCACCAAACCCGCAGTTCAGCATGGCGAGCGCGATCAAGCTACCTGTATTCAGAGGAGTAGGGAACGAGGACCCAGATTAGTTCTGGTTCATCGTAAGAGCAGTGTGGGAAGCACACAAGGTTGCAGATGACAACATTAAGAAGGCCACGGTGGTAAGTGCACTATAGGATCACACACTGACATGGTATATTAAGCACTCAAGTGATCATCAACATGCAGGAATAACAAAGATCCAAAACACGCTGAATAGAGAATTTAGTCGGATGAATCAGAAACACAGTCGATCATCGGATTTAAATAGATCGCAATGCCTCTAGGCAAAACCCCCTAGGATCTGGATCAAAGATTTAATTATATGATCCACGAGGCTAATATGACACTAACAGATGCGTAGCACCACGCGTGGTTTGTGGCGTCTTTGACACCACACCTAAGGACGACGCTGTCATAGTAAAAGCTTTCAACCCAAGCAGAAGCATTGGAAATGGTGATGAGGTTGCATGAAACCTCGATACAGGATCATGGGTTGGGAGTCCAATAGATCCACATGCAACTACAGAACCTATGTTTGGAGATTCAAAGTTTGAAGCAGGATAGGGCACCCCAGCCAGAAGCACTCGAAGAAGTATGGTGCATAAAATGTAAAGGCCAGGGCCACGATAAGGATCACTATCTAGTATTCGTGAGCTACTTGGTAGGAGGGGGGCCAATGCCATTGAGACCAGAGGCATAGGCAGGGCCAAGTGCGGCACCCGCACTCTGGTGCGCGATCTGTCAGGTGGGAGGAAAGCACAAGATAGACAATTGTCACCTCTTGTAGAAGTATACACAGACTTCACAATGGTTGTTTTGTAATTTCTATAGATCAGTGGACCATGATGAGTGAAACTATCGAAGTTATGAATTGTTGATGGATCGAATACCTGCCTACAAGATGCAGACCGAGGCGTAAGGTCAGGACCTAGTCACAACAATATCGTGTGGTGGATTCCAAGGATGCGGACAAGGACGAGGAGGAATGGGACCTAGACGAGGACGCAGACAATTAATCTGCTATAATTGTGGAGGATCGAGGCACTGCACGCATGACTGTAGGAATCCAACCACAACATGTTTTCTGTATTATTATCAGTTTGATCATAAAGTAGTAGATTGTCCTACCTTGATTGCACATATGTGCGAGAAAGGGGTACTACAACCTACTCCAACTCAGAATATCCAAATGATGAGACTTGAACCACGAGAAGAAGACCCCAATGTAAACATGGTGCTCAGAAGCGGTGTGACCACAGGGGAAGATAAGGGAAACAAACCCGAGGACAATACATGGGTTCACAAGGCTCCTACGAAGGAACCTAAGTTTGAATTGGAATGCGTAAGGGAAACATTTATGGAAGCTAAGAAGAGCTTCACGGAGGCCTCTACTTTAGGTAGTAAGGATAACCCAGAGCCGAGAATGGATCCTTCTATGCTTACTACCTTTTTAGAGACATGCATGAAATTGTTGCATGATAATAAGGACGTTAAAGGATATAGGAGTTGATAACTAGGTGTACATGGTCAAGGGAACCGTGCGTAGTCTGGAAGCTGGGAAAGCATGCCTTGTGCACCAAGAGGGAGATGTGGTTGATGATGCAAATTGGTGAATATGAGATGGATAAGGTAATCCTAGACCTGGGGTTGGACGTGAATGTGTTACCAAAGCAGACATGGGAATGCATGGGCAGGCCTGCATTGCAGTGGTCTCCTATTCAATTACGGATGGTGAACCAAGAAAAGATCTTGCCCATAGGAAGATTGCAAGGGGTAACAGTGGATATCGAAGGTGCAAGCACTCATATAGACTTTGAGGTAATAGAGATTATGGATGATAGTAACCCTTACCCCACATTGCTAGGAATAGTCTAGGCCACGGATATGAGTGGAGTCATCAACCTAAAGAAGTGAAAGATGATTTTCGAGAAAAAGTCCCTACGCATAGTAGTTCTACTAGATCCATCTGAAGGAGTGTGCTACACTAAATTTGTGTGTGAGGATGACAACGATGATGAGCTGGTTTGCATTTACCAGATAACAGTGCAAGAATAGGATCAGGTGCACTCGACTGAAGATGGGAGAATCTCATGGGAGTGTGATAGTTCCTGTACTTTAGATTCAGATGAAGAAACAGAATGCTAGCAAAACCGGTTGCACAAAATAACAATGCTAAATTGCAACATGATGACTAGATCCCTGCGGTGCGTGATGATCGAAGCAAGGGAACTACCAACATATGATAAGGAGACAGGTGTGGATGAATTCTTAGAAAATTCAAAAGGGCAGTGCCAGAATAGCAGCGGTATGGTGTGATTGAATGGGCATTGCGCGTGACACCTGCACAATGGTGGAAGACACACCATAAGAATATTGGGAACTGGCGCGAAAACCAAAGACAGATGCACTTATGGTTTGGAAGTCCCCAGTGTTGAATGCGAGTTGGGAAGCCAGGACGAAGAAGTTTGTGTGCCCACCTGTGTCGATGGGTGTAGACGTGTGCTGTGCAAGCACATCCCAGGCTAAGGATAAAAAATCATAACTTAGCGTGGCAGCAGGAAAAGCAACGCTCACCACAAATACCCCACGTTAGATCATTCACAAAGCTACAAGGAATCATGAATAGAATTTACCAGGTGGGATGAATGGATTGGGACCTAAGCGTACCAATGTTTTGATGGGCCTATAGGACCATAAGAAAAAAATGGAGCATGGAAATTACCCCAATAGTGACGAGAGGAGAGGGAACCAGGAGGACAGAGAAGAAACCGTAGACCACAGCTCCCGTAGTTTGGACATGATGCGAGGACCTAGGTAAAGGAATTAGGCAGTTGCAAGAAGCCATTTAGCGAGGGAACATGAAACTTCGTGAACTCGATGACGAGTGGGAATGACTGAGGAAGAGAAGTGTGACATTGGACGAAGAAATTAGTGAACTAGATATTGAAGTCGCTCAAGTAGGCCGCAAGAAACTAAGCATGATGGGGTCAAGTCTCGCTGGCCCTACTGCTACATTAGAAAGAGTTGTGACCCTGCTATCATGGTTGCAACTGCACCTTACTAAACTGGGGAGCGTACCATACAAAGAAGAACGTGACGGACTATCGGACGCAAGGGTATTTGAAGGGTGCATGTAGCGTGGGCTAGCAGGAAAATGGAAGTCTCGCACGAGGGGTGCGACCACCTAACTATCTATAGGAAGCATAGTCTTAATGCTCCAAGCAGTTGAAAGAAGGCACGGGACTATAAATGAGTCTACAGGAGAGCCGTGCGGAAAGGGGGTTCTGCACAGGGCCAGTATGTCGTCGGGATCACGGTTGCAAGTAAGGGGCTACACTGCTGCGCGGGTAGGCTGGGAGGTGACCATTGATGTCACTGTTCATGACAAGAGGTCTAACTTAAGGTAGAAAGGAGTGTGCAATAGGCCATTAAGACAGGAATTAAGAGCTAGATTCGGGATGATCTGTCGCCAAGAAGGTATTAATGACTCAGAAGTGGAGGGAATGGGCAAATTCAAATTCAAACGTTACTATAAAATTCCTTGGGGAAGAATCAAAGAAACACTTGGTTGTTTGAGATTCGAGTCGATATAGAGCATTGAGCCTAATATACCTTGCCACTCATAAGTACGTAACCAAACATATCCAGTATAGAAACAATGAAGACTACAAGAACCAGAGTGCGATTCGCGGAAGTAACCACAGAGCCTCATTTGACCCAGGAGGAGCCCGAAGAGGCGACAGTTGCACTAGAGGTTCCAAAGTCCCCGCGCACACCACGACCACAAAAAGACAAGTAGACAATGGGTTCAGTTCGAGTATCACCATAGAACCCACGATTCAGTAAATTATCAATGATAGAGAAGGGAAAAGCTATCACAATCGAAATCGAGGAGGAGGAGGAAGGTTTGCAAGCCCTGATCACTCATATTGAAGCATAGGACGATGAGGTGGAAAATGTTTCCCAAGTACCTTCATCGATATAGTTACCCCCCTACATGGCCCCGTGGAAAGGGACAGCCAAGATACTGAAGGACTTGGAGGCCATGAAGAGTGCGCTCCAAATCCCAGTTCTTTCGGATGAAATAAGGTTTGACGGTTGTCCATTGGGATGGGTGCCTTATATAAAGTTCAAGGATTGGGACCTCATAGATAGCAAGAATTTCCCACAGCTGGCCGAAGAAAAACTATTGCAGCAAAAATGGTTACGTGGTGTGGAGAAGGCTAGGTTACTACATCTGCGATGGATACCCCACTACCACCGTGCGCCTATCACAATTTTTGTCATCTGACAACTATTGTGTCTAGTACATGATGGGTATCTTTAGTTGGAGGAGCTGATTCCCATCACAACTGACTTAATTCACCGAATTTATCAGCTGCCCATTAAAGGAAACAATCCCGCAGCCGTAGCAGGAAAGAGCAGTGACTTGGGCCTTGCAGATGCTATGAAGGCCAAATATAAGCTGGAGAAGAGGAAGCGAGGGTATGTCATAGCAAGCATCAAGGACTGAGGAGTGCACGTCGCCACCCAACTACTGGCTAGTAAGCTCATGAGGAACTGCTGCGTAGACGAGGTGCTAGCATCTATAATCACGTTGGCGGAGTAGTCTGTAGAGGGGGTTTAGTTCAACTAGGTGCAGTTTCTCTGCGACAATTTTTTGACAAATTGTAGGGAGGCCCAGGAGTAGGGTAAGACCTTCCACTCCTCGTGGTTGATCTTATCCATCCTGTTGGTTGTAGGGGAGCTGTCGGAGGATAGCCAGTTCCCTAGCATTGAGAAGAACCTACTTGAAGCCACGAGGTACACCACTGGGCGATTAAAGATGCGACGAGGGTTTGTGAGATCAAGGTGTTTGGGTGTTCATGGAGGTGTGCATCCGAACATGGATCAACCGCAGGCTATGATTGTCCCCAATAGTATAAAACAGTTTGCAAAGTGCAACCGAATTCAAGGCGGATATGCATAATCTACATATCCGGGCGTGAAAGGATCTAGCCCGAACATGGATGAAGCTTCCATTAATTGCAATAGATGATGCAATCTTTGATGTAATGGTGTCATGGTCTCCGGAGTGGCACGCTCTGGACTTGGAATAATTAGAAAAAATTGCAGCACGACAGTGGAAGAAGGAAGCCAAGCTATGCATTGCGAAGTTGGCAGAAAGAAAGCACCATGAACAGGAAGTGGCCATGCAGCAGAAGGAAGCTGAGGTAGTAGTGACTATGCGAATGGCAGGAACCATAGCCACGCCCACTGAAGATACTAAGGAAGGTCATGAAATATCCATGGAGTAGGACATACAGGGGGAGGTTGAGGTAGAAGAATGCATAACACAATCGAGCTAACTCAAGAGGCTGCGTGTCCAGGAGAAGCCAACCACACGAAAGAAGACAAAGAGAGTGAAGAATTATGAGGGAGTCCTTCTTGACAGTAGTGAACCAGTTCATGATGTCACTAAGGATGCTCTAAAGGATTTGATGATAGAGAAAACAACTATGTTGGGGGCGCTTAGAGCATAGTTGCAGGCATTATAGGTGCGACCCCCAGGAGGGATGACACTGCACCCTACGGAAGGTGTAGCCGAAGCTAAATAGATGTTGCGTGCATGCACAACAAACACTTTAGTGTTACTGGAAGGTGCCGTCTTAGCATAAGCCGAAGGTGACATGAGGGGTTGTGGGTTGAATCTGGTCGCCCTTCCTAGAGAAACCTTGTACTAGCTGCAGGACAGTGTAACTACTGAGCTTCATGCTAGAGAGGGCCATGCTCTCCAAGTCTTGAGCGGGCAAAAGGAAAAATTAGAATAGCTCAGCCTGTAGTGCGACAACCTGGTCACCCAAAACTAGGGATTATAACAGGCAGTGGAGGAGGCCTGTAGCAGCATTCTAGAGTTGGCCATGCCGGCGTTACTCCCCACCACAGAAAAGATTCACCAACTAGTAATTGGAGTCCATGGGACCCAGAAGGAGGCCACGAAGGTTTAGTTGGAGCTGAACTTGCAGATCGCAGAGCTGCAATTGAAGGCACAGTCCTCTACACCCCTAGAAGTTAGAGAGTAGCACCACCACGCCATACAATCAGGTTTGAAAGAGATAGAGCATGCTATACAGGACTACACGAGATTGTTGGACCAGTCCTTCATCACGCTCACTTCACTGCAGTTGGACCCAACTCTGCAGCAGTTAGAGACAAAAGCGTGGGAATTACAGTAGGCCTATGACAATGTGCGGAGGACCGCATAGACGATCACCCTTACTCAGCGATTGGCCAAGATGAGGGAGACCCAAGCTTTGAAATAACAAGTGGACACTGCACGCCAGAAGGAAGCAGGGCTTAAAGCATGCATCTAGCCTTTGCTTGAGGAAGCATTCACGGTCACCGCCAAGATTGAGGGGAAGTTGGCCCATATGTAGGACACGTATGCGCAAAGGCAAGAGGGTGCCTCTGATAACGATGCATAAGAGAGTCACGCACAATTGATTCAGCAGATAATAGAGGAATGTGTGGCAGACATCTGTGAAGCGTAGAAGTTGCTAGATGGACTCTGAGCAAAGATCGTCACACCAGTGTGGTGACTCAAGGGTGAGTCATGATGTTTGTGTTGGGGGCCTGTTGGGTAGCAGATCCCCCACGTAACAGTTTTGGGGCTTAAATCCCACAATTTTGGGGTAATGGTATTGTAAAGGCTCCACGAAGTGCATGGAGCGCGAATTGTAATAAGTCAAGTCAAAGGGTTGTCCACCCAAAAATAATGTAAGGTAATGGAAAGTGAGTTGGCTTGCCCATCGTTCGCGAACCATGGGAATGTACGTGGACCATGGGAATGTATAAACAAAGCGAGGCTCTAAGGATAGAAGTAAGTTTTTAGATCTGATTTGAAGTGATATGGATTTTTGAATGCGATATTTTCTCTGAGTCTGTAAGTCCGAGTCTTGGGTCATAGTAGTGGATAGAGGCTCCGCAGTTGTGTGCGCGAACCCCTGTAGCTGTGTGCACAGAGTAGGAAGTGGATTGTAACTAGAAATGTCATTAATAAAGATAAGTTGGTTTTGTAATATTGCGTATTTGTTTCTATGTTCTTGTTTATGCATCTGTTTACAGTTTATGATTGCGCACATATCTATTTATGTTGAATGGTAAATGAAAGTATTGGGCCCACTTGATTTAATTCAAGATCTATAATAATAATAAGCACAGTAAAGGGTAAATAACATTCGTGCTCATCATAAAAGCCACATGAAGGTGGATGCACTGAACAAACAACTGCGTGGAAGTAGTGCAGTGCATAGGATTGGTTCGCGAACTTTCTAGATCTCATCAAGACATCCCTAGGGTGCGGAAACCTGGTTCTAGAACCCTCCCATACTACCTCGGGTGAGACCTTAGTCCACACTCAATGGGCTATTGTGAAAATGGTCAGTAGTTTCAGGATTTGTTTGGCTAAAACACTTATGAACTTGGGTCAAGCCCCAATAATCCAACAGTTGTGATGGCCAACCCTTCATTAGGATTTGAAAGCACACTGTAAGGTTTTCTATATATGTTAAAGGACCAGTAAACCATCGTGATGGGACAAGATGCCGTTGAATCCAGAAATGATGCTGCAGCCTTTAGAAAATTTGGCAATTGACTTTGTAGGACATTTCAAACCTCAGGGAAAAACGGGCGTGCGATACATCATCACTGCAACGGATTATCTGACTCGCTGGGCAGAAGCGCAGCTGGTCAAACACTACATGGCCACCATGGATGTGAAGTTTTTGTTTGAACATGTGTTGATTTGATTTGGCTGTCCGAAAATATTAATGAGTGATCATGGTACACATTTCCAGAACGAAACCATTAGCGTGCTCATAGAAGAGTTCGAGGTTTATCATCAGAAAATCACATCGTATCACCCACAAGCAAATAGGAGAGTAGAAGCATTCAACAAAATATTGGAGACTATGCTAACCAAAGTGTGTAATACGCAATGAAGTCATTGGGACTTGCATGTACCTGCAGTACTATGGACTTATAGGACAAGGTGCAAGAAACTGACGGGACAAACACCTTTCTGGTTAGTTTATGGCATGGAAGCTGTCATGTTGATGGGATATATTTTACCTAGTTCGCGCATAGTAGCGTTCACAAGTATGATGGACAGTGAAGCTCTGGAAGAAAGACTCGCTTAATTGGAAGAACTTGGGGAGGAGCAGTTCCTAGTTGGTTTTCAACACCAGGTACAAAAAGCAGGGTGAAAAGGTCTGGCACGCTCACCATATTAAGTTGCGCACCTTCAAGGTAAATGACTTAGTGCTGCTGTATGACAATAAGTTTGAAAAATTCTAGGGAAATTTTAGAATGCATTGGCTGGGACCATACGTGGTTAAGGAGGTCACAGACGGAGGCATAATACAACTAGTCAAACTAAATGGAGAGCCTTTTCTAGGAAAAGTGAATGGCAACTGCTTGAAGCCCTACACGGGTGGTTCAACTATCTGATTAACTGGCAGAAGCACAATATTCATGCTCCAAGTAGTTGGACAAAGGCACACGACTATAAACAAATGCAAGGGATATCCGCACAAACGCAGGGAAGTAGTTCGAACACAGAGGTCTCGAAACAACGTATGCAGCAGATCCAGCAAGTAGCATCTCAGTGCGCTGCTGATCTCCGCACAATTCGAGAATAGCTAGAGGGACTCCGCGCAAAGATCGCCATGTCAATAGAGTGACTCAAAGGTGAGTCACGATGTTTGTGTTGGGGGCATGTTGGGCATGGAATCCCCCCAAGGCATATTTTGGGGCTCAAAGCCCAAATGTTAACCGAATCTTGTTGTAAAGCTCTGCGAATTGTGGGCGCGGGGCACGAAAGTATGATAGAGTCAAAGGGTTGTCCACCCTAGTTTTGTGATGTAATGTTGGCTGGATAGACCTACCCATGGTCCATAGAGCAAGGCTCTAAGTGTAAAAGAGGAAGTAGAGGAAAAAGAGTCTGAGTGACTGAGTCATAAGGTGAAGTGTGTATTTGGGTCATAGAGTAGGAGAAGGCTCTACAGCTGAGTGCGCAGAGGCCTAATAGTCTGCAGCTGAGTGCGTAGGGCGAGTCGAGTTTGTAACCAAGGAAGGGATTAATAAAGAGAATTTTTGTCATAATTATGTGTATTTGTTCTTAGGTTAATGCATGTTTGATATAATTTGCAAATATACTGTTTATTTACTGCATGCACCTGTGTGAATGGTTTATGTTGTTAAGTATAACTTAAAGCACATAAGTAGGCTAAGATAATCAACTAACATTGGGATACCAGTAAAGTCTTGGGGAATAACACAGAGCATGATGTTCAGCCCATGGATAGGGGTGCGCAAAGGTAGTATATCAGGTTGCGAGGTATGGGAAAGTGCGCGAAGCAACCTGCGTCTAGGGTAAAACCGTGGACCACTTGAACTCATAATACATCTTCAAGGTATGGAAACTTGGTTCTAGCACCCTCCCATACTACTTCGTGTGAGACCTCAGTCTGCGCTCCACGGACTGTTGCCAAAAGGGCTAGTAGTATCGGGATTTGTTTGGCTAACATAACTTCGAACTTGGGTCATGCCCCAATAAGCCAACAAAAACCATGAGCTCACAGTCATTTTTCAAACTATCTTGATACCATCAAAAGAAAAAATCCTCAACTATGTGAGATCCAAGAACTATAGGAATCCTCATCCATAATTACACCATATGAAATTTGTGCACCTTTGAAGGCATGATGACATCATCATAAAAGAAATGAGTGACACTTATCATCATCAAATAATGAAGTTGTGTACTCAAGCTTTGTTTTTCTCCTTGAACCTATGAATATAACCATGTAAGCAATGTAACATATGTACTACATGCATCATCAAAAGAGTCATCTGAATCATCCATAAATCTGATCAGAAGCATCAAAACAACTATGTGGCTTAAAAAATATAAGTATCATCTATGATTTCATCATGGGAAACCCATGACTGCAACATAGAAAAACACTTCAGCAACATAAGCATCATCATCTTTGATAAGTATCGTTATGTACCAAGGACTTCTAAGAAAACATAATGCCAACAATGCATTATTATAAGCATAGCCAATGCTCCCCCTGAACCTGTGCCAATTGTTCACTTTTAGATCTGATAATTTCATATGTCAGAAGAATAATCAAAGCATCATCATCAACCAGTTATACATCAAGTCATCAACAATTTATGAGGGAAAAAAGAACTTCTAAATAGCATTAACAGACTGTAATCATCAACCATCAAAAAAGAAAAGACAATTGATAATTGACTGAACCATATCAGACCCTTTTTCTGAGTTTGTCCCATTGTTTCTTCATCTAACAAAACATATACGCAACTGTGCAGTTTAGAACTCACGTATATACGCGACTTGTCTTCATAATATCTGCATATAAAAAGTGGAATACTGAAATTTCATACTTTTAGTTCCTCTCGTGTCTGTTTTGACTATACCTGGTCCTAGAACTTTTGCAACAACATTAGTTCCAAGAATACCATTACCATTATGGTTCTTCATCAAAGACTCCATTTTACTCTTGTCTCCATTTTGATGAGAACATTCATCTTCATCTTCAAATGAGCAGAGAGAAAGACCACACCTTATCTGATCTTCCTTTTCTTTATTTTTGGTGGACCCATCTTTTTCAGAATTTCTGTTATCAATGTTCTCAGTTGGTTGCTTACCATATTGTCTACTACGATCCATAGACTTGTTCCTGCATTCTTTTCTACATGACCGGAATTTTTACAAGCATAACATATTATATGTTTCATATTCCTTCTATATCAATAAATGGCTTTGTGACCAAACATATTGTAAGAAAGAAATATCCCTTAAAGTACCTAGAAACTGATGATATATCTGTGAGACGGTTATTAGCTTGGACCATTCTACTTGTGCAACTAGTTGTAACATGTCCAACATTATGGCATATAGAACATTCTACATTATTGATCAAAGGAATATATCGATTAATACTTATATAATTAGGAGTAAATTATTTTCTTTGAATACTTTCATTCCTTGGTTGTTGATGGGGTTGACTTCTTATCTCCTTATTGAGTATTTCAAATTTTGCATTATAATTCCTGCCTCAGCTTGTGAGCTAGATTCACCTTTAACAGTTTCATGAAAACCAAGACCATAGTTGAAGGTAGGAGGCCTTTGACTACTAAAAAGATTATCCAAAATTTTAGTACTATCTTGAAATCATAAAACTTTATCCTTTTCGTGTAATTTACCTTTTAGGATATTTACCTCAACCTAATATTTCTTTTCCTTTTCTAGATACTGCTTCTTCATGATTTCTTCAACTTTTCTTCCTTCCTCCACTTGTTGTTTGAATTTGAGAATCTCATTTTATTTTTCTTAAAATTCTTGAAGTAGTTCTTCATTCTACTTATTTGGTTTTTCAAGATCTTCTGTTAGAGAGATGACCTCAGCTTCAAGGCCTTCATAGTTCTGGTTCTTTATTTAATTTCCTTGGTTGTTGTATCCATTTCATTCACTTGATTTCTCAATGATGTTACTTCATATTACAACCTTTGACATTGATCTTCATTTTCCTTATACTGCTTCCTTATTTTGTTTCCTTACTTCAATTGAGTTTTTAACTTGGTAACCTCTTCTTTGTAGGTAAATTCCCTTTTATCAAATAGATCTTGGTTATCTCTAATCTTATATGTGAGCCTTTTAAATTCTACTTATGGTCATTAGGTTTCTTTCAATTTCACCTATAAGATCAAATTTAGTTGTTTCATTTTCACATTCATTGTTGGCTTAAGGGGGTCTGACCCATGTTCATAGTTATTCACACCAACCAACAAAACCCTAATTGATGTCCCTTTCGGCAACAACCTGCATAGCGTAGGCTGCAGTCTCACTCGAAGTAGTATTAGGAGATGCTAGAACTAGGTTTCTGCATCCAGAGTCCCATGTGATGGTTTCCTAAGGTTCTTATAGCTTAGATTTGCATTCGCACATGCATATTGCTTCTAACTGTGATCTACTGCAACTCTACAGAAATGACCTTTAGACTTTCGCAAAGGTACTTGATTGTACTCAACAAGCATACAAGACAGAGATTCACTATAGATATATCCTTTCTGTGAAGGTGGTTAATTACAATTATTATGCATAAATATTACAGATCTATTTGGTTCGCGTAGAAATAAAGCATTAATTCACATAAAAATATCATATAGCGAAGATACATAAACTTAAATAGAAGTAAATAAAAAGGCACAAATGCACAAATTCGGCTCAAACAGTCTTTATTAAGATGTAAACATTCATATAAAAAATTCTTATCCCTGTGAACTAAGCTACAGGGGCCCGCACACTCAGCTGCGAACTTACCAAGGTCTCCGCGCACTCAGCTGCAGGAGCCTTCCCCTTTCGCGTAAGTACAAGAAACAAAACTTTCTTGCCTTAGCACCTTGTCCTTACAAATATTATCTATCAAAAATTATATCTTTAGACTCTCTATGACTCACTATATATAGCCTTTTCATTACAATACCATGGTCGGCGGACCATGGGTGAGTCTCAAAACCATCCTATCACCTACCCATGCAAGGGACTAATTCCCCTTTTAATATTACTTAGAAACGTGCTTCGCTTCCATATTTCACTAAGACTTTACATTCTTTCACAAAAATTGTTACAAAAATTGATTTAACTGACAAAATTTGACCCCAGGGACCTCATCCCAACAATCTCCCAACACAAATATGGTGAATTTCCCTCTAGTCACTTAGCCGGTTTCTCCACTTTATGGTGGAGTTCACTGAACTCCATCTTCAAGACTTCAAGGTATGCTATGCTTTGTACGATGACCTGCTGCACTTCTTCGACCAGCTTCTCTGTAGTTGGCCCCTCCATCGCGAGGCACATGGTTCTCTGTGTCTGCTGGAAATTCTTTAGCTTCTCTTGGATAGCCAGAGTAATCTGGCTTGCTTCCTCTGTCCATGGTTGAATCCAAGCCTTCAAAACTTGTTCTTTTCATCGTAGCTCCTCAACATGTGCCTACAACACCTTGATTTCTTGTAAGTGCACGAAGCACTAGACTGGTGCCAAAGTGCGCGCAGTTGTCCTGATCTCGTCGAATTTTAGTTTTTCCTCTATAATCTTTGTACCCAATCTCTACAGGTTTGAGTCTTCCTACAAAGTCCACCTTTGCTAGTACTTGTGCCCATATCTATGGGTTTTTTCTACTCTTCTAGCCATGACCCCACAATCTCTTGTACAACAACCCCCATTACTAGGTATGGCAACTTGTGCCATATATTCTTAGGGTATCACCTCATGTGGATAGATACATTATAAAAATTGAACTTAAATTCTGTGAAGGCCTGAAACTACTCAAACAAGGTTGGATACAACCTTGGCCTCTGACCTATCACTATGCGGAGGTCCATCTCGACCAATATCCAGAAGACATTTAACTCTATGATCCTCTCTGGATCTTTCGTCGCCCATAGTGAAGCGAAATTTGCTGCCTATGGTAAATCCTCATCCTACGGAGGGAACTGACTATCCTCTGGTAGTCGCCATAAAACTATTACAATCAGCAGTAGGAGCCAGGCATAGTGAAATGTCTTGCTTTCCTCTTGTGCTTCACAAAAATTTGCTAATAATTCCTTGCAAAGGTACTACGCCTAGTTGTACTGCACCCTCTTTGCGCACTATGTGCCAACAAAATTACTGGTGCCAGAACCTTGTCCATGCAACATTTTCTCATGACCTTCCCATCAACATGTTTTATGGGGATGGGTTCACCTAACCGCAAACACACATCCGCACGAGCAATTGGTGCATGTAGATAGTATTGATAATTGACCTGTGAAAGTTTGGCACACAAAACATATGTATCAATACGGCCTGCTCGATGCCTTTTATCCATTTCATGAGTTCTAGCCTTATGAAGCCAGTCTCTTGATAGTAAATCTTGGTCATGTACTTATTGGTGGCCAAATGTAGAATTTTTCATGGTCGGTGAGAACCCAATCATCCAGTTTCAAAACAAGGATACACGCTAAGAGCATGCCTTCAAATACCAGTTCTTCTAGTAGTAGCGGCATAAAGATCATGAACTTGCTTGAATCTGAGTGCTTGGTTACCTTCACTTTCCCTTTATGCAGAGGGATATACGTCAAGAGCCTAGTGATAGGCTCTCCCTACTCAACATCCACTTCCTCAACTCCATTGCGGAGCTCTTCTACGTCCATATCCATAGGTTCATCTAGTTATTTTGCCTTTGTTAGAAAATTATATATTACAGAGAAATGGAACACATAAAATATATTATAGAAATATAAACACAGAAAACACATAAAACAAGAGAGACACAGATATACATGGTTCACCCAATTTGGTCTACGTCCATGGAGAAACAACCAGTCCTTCCTTTTATATTATCTAGCAAAATGAAGAGATACAACCTACAATAGATCCGTTGTAATTCCCTCTTCACTCACACAAAATCTTCTCTCTTTCTCACTCAGAATATGGATCTACATAGATGCAATACATTTCCCTCATATATAGTGAGGGGTTTCCTTCTAGGGAAAAAAAACCTTAAATTAAACATAACTTTTACAGTCATATCTCTACCTAATGAATGACCCAGATTGACTACGAAATTACAACATTTTACAAGGCAAATTTACATCTATTTTTAGCTTTGGGGGCTCTGCCCCCAATCCCCCGCTAGGAGGGGGCTCCCAAAGATCACAACCCCCCCAAGACCCCACTTACAGCACAAATATTATGGGTGGAATTTCTGCCACATGACGATCTGGGGTCCAATGCGGTGATACCTCTGAATAAAGAAGATAATATGGCTCCACACCTAACAATCTCCCACTTGGAGACTGATTATAGCAACTCCACTGCTGCTTCATTTGCTGGACAATAACTCCACTTTGGACCTGGCTATCTCTTATCTTCATCATCATACTTGAAGGCCAATTGAAACCAAGCAAAATATGAGTTTCTCCCTGGTTACAAATTTTGTTAACATATTTGCAAGATTCTTGCTAGTGTGTATCTTTTCTAGGTTCAATTGTCCATCTTCCAACACTGACCGTATGAAATGATACTTAAGCTGTACATGTTTTGTCTTGGAATGAAATGCAAATTTCTTTGCAAGATGTATGCCACTCTGGCTATCACTGTATAACCTTCCCAACTCTTGCTTCTTACCCAATTCATCCAGAAACCTTTGTAACCAAATCATTTCTTTACTAGCCTCTGTAGCAACAACATACTCTACTTTCATTGTTGAGAGTGCAACAACACTTTGTAGTTTTGAAACCCAATTGACAGCTGTTCCACCTATAGTAAACACATACCCTATTGTGCTCCTCCTATTATCTCTATCACCCACCATATCTGCATCAACATATCCTTGTAGAGAAATGTTTGAACCAAAAACGCATAATGCTTGATTTGTGGTACCTCTCAAATACCTGAGAATCCACTTCACCACCATCCAATGTTTTTTTCCTGGATTGTTCATGTACTTGCTTACAACTCTCACTACACGTGCAATATCAGGCCATGTGCAGACCATTGCATACATTAAGCTTCCAACTGCTGATGAATATGGAACCTGCAACAAGCATGTCATCTACATACAATAACAATATAATATAGCTGCCATAATTTTTCCTTTTGAGATAAATAAAATGATTAGAGTGACATCTAGTATAACCTTGTTTAGACATAAACCTGTCAAACTTTAGATATCATTTCCTTGGAGCCTATTTTAAGCCATACAAGCTCTTCTTCAACCTGCACACTACTTTCTCCTTCCCTTTTACCTCATATCCTTATGGCTATTGCATATATATATCTTCTTTCAAATCCCCATGGAGAAATAATGTCTTTACATCTAACTGCTCAAGATGAAAATCTTCAGCTGCTACTAGACTTAAAATAGCTCTGATTGAATTCATTTTAACAACAGGAGAAAATATCTCATTGAAGTCTATACCCTTTTTCTGTGCAAACCCCTTCACCACAAGTCTAGCTCTATACCTTTTCCTACCTCCATATTCTTCCTTCCCCCTGTAATCCCATTTATTTTGCAATTTTTTTTTACCCACAGGAACCTGACTAAGTCCCAAGAATGGTTATTTGGTAAGGAGTCCATCTCTTCTTTAATGATTTCTCCCACTTCCTCCTGGTTTCTACCTACACAGCTTCTTCATGACATTCTAGTTCACCAGAATCAATCAACAATACATAATATAATGAAGGAGAGTATCGTTCAGGGGGTCTACTTATCCTGGTAGATCTTCTAACACCATTTTCATGTGTTTGAGGTGCTTGTTGTTGTTGTTCTAGTTGTTGATAATTATGATTTTCAGGCACCATCACTTTTCCTGTGATCTCATCAAGCACTGTGTATTCTTTGTTTTCTTTTTCCTATTTCTTTTCTTGTAGTTGATCCTTATACAAAAAATTTTCATTGAATATGACATCTCTGCTTCTAATGATTTTGTGTTTTTCATAATAATAAAAGTGATAACCAAAATCATTGACACCATATCCAATAAAGGTACATTTCTTTGATTTTTCCTCAATCTTTGTTCTATTTTCTTTATTAATGTGGACAAAGGCTTCACAACCAAAAGTCTTTAAAAATGAGTAGTTTACCTTTTTACCTGTCCATACCTAATTTAGAATACCACCATCCAAGGAAATTGAAGGCCCTCTGTTTATTAGATAAACATCAGTATCTACAACATCTGCAAAAAATTGTAAAGGAAATCCTGTATGCAATCTCATGCACCTTGCACGCTCCATGATTGTCCTGTTCATCCTTTTTGACGCACCATTTTCTTGTGGTGTTCCTGGAATTGTCTTCTCTCTATGAATTCCATTCTTTGAATAGTACCTATCAAACTCTTTGTTGCAATATTCACCTCCATTGTCTAATCTGAGACACTTTGACCTTTTTCATGTCTCATTTCCAACCAAAGCTTTCCATTTCTTGAAAGCATCAAATACATTAGATTTATTTCGAATACAATAAATCTAGGTTTTTCTGGTTGCATCATCAATAAAAGTAACATAATAACAAGAGAGATGATACCTGAGCAGGTCCCCATACACTGTATGCACAAGCTCTAATTTTTTTCTCTTCTTTTCTTTCCCAACTTTGAGGAATCTGACTCTCTTCTGTTTTCCATAAACACAATTCTCATAGAATTTTAAATCAACATGCTTGAAACCCGGCAACAAATTTCTTGAGTGAAGAATTTGCATCCCCTTCTCACTCATGTGGTCAAGCCTATGATGCCACAATTTTGTATCTTCTCCTGTAGAGGTTAAAGTGTTAACAAAATTATAAATACCATTACATAAATACAATTTATGAACCTTTTCTCCTTTTTCTATTACCAAGGCTCCTTTAGTGACCTTCCAGGTTTTATCTGTAAAAGTAGTCACACAACCTTCACCTCCTAATTGCCCTGTTGAAATAATATTTTTCTTCAGATATGGAACATGCCTTACCTCCTTTAATATCCAATTGATTTCCATTAAGTCGTTTTATGAAAAATGTACCCATTCCAATGATTTTACAGGGTTTATCATCACCCAATCGAACCTGTCCAAAATCTCCTTGAACATAATCATGAAAATGTTTCCTATTAGTTGTGGCATGGAGAGGCCCCTGAATCTACCACCCATGCATCAATAATATTCTCTAATGAAATGATCAAAACATCTTGCAACACATCACCTGTCACATTCACTTCATGATTGTTTTCTTGCTGCGCATCTCCTTCTTTTCCCTTCTGAGACTTGCAGTCTTTCTTTAGATGTCCTTTCTTCCCACATTTCCAGCACATTATCCCTGATTTGGACTTGGATTTGCCTTTCCTTGACTTACTGCGATATCCTAGGCTCTTTCCTCTTTCCATTTTTCTTCCCGTAGTCTCTGCAGTCAAAGCATTACTTGATGTCTCACTAGAACTTTTCTGTCGCATTTCCTCGCTAAGGATTGCATCGACAACATCATCAAACTTTAAAGGACTCGATCCAGAGACACATTTACTAATGGCCATAACTAAACCATTCTGAATTTCTGGGAATGAGCACAGAAACAATAGAGCCCTAACTTCATCATCAAAAGTTACCCCTAGAGAACTAAACTGACTGGTAATTGTATTAAATTCATTTAAATGATCAGCAACAGATCCACGGTCTGACATATTCATATTAAATAAATGCTTCATAAGGAATACCTTATTTGAGGTTGAGGGCTTTTCATATAGTTTGGACAATGCTGACATTAAACCCTTTGTTGTCGTTTCCTTTGAAATATTGAAGGCTGCCTACACCACTAGGCACAATCGTATTGTTCAAAGTGCCTTTTTGGTGAGAATATCCCATTCTGTGTCTATCATACTCATCAGTTTCTTTGCCTTTCCGCTCAATGGTTGGTACAAATCTTTCTAGTACAATAATATTCCATCTGCATCTTCCATAGCTAGTAGTTTTGGCCGTTAAATGTTTCGACCCTAATCCTACCATCTTTCGCCATTTCTCCCACTCAAACTAGGAACCCTTCTCTCCTGTGAGTTTATCAACAAAATAGACCTTCGTCTCTGATACCAATTGTTAGAAAATTATATATTACATAGAAATGGAACACAAAATATATTGCAGAAATATAAAAACAGAAAACACATAAAACAAGGGAGACACAGATATATGTGGTTCACCCAATTTGGGCTACGTCCATGGAGAAAAAACTAGTCCTTCCTTTTATATCATCCATCAAAATGAAGAGATACAACCTACAAAATATCCGTTTTAATTCCCTCTTCTCTATCACACAATCTCCTCTCTCTTTCTCGCTCAGAATATATATCTACATAGACGCAATATAATTCCATCATATATAGTGAGGGGTTGCATTCTAGGGCAAAAATCCCTAAATTAAACATAACTTCTACCATCCTATCTCCACCTAATGAACGACCTAGATTGACTATGAAATTACAACATTTTACAAGGCAATTTTAAATCTATTTTTAGCTTCGGGGACGTTACCCCTGATCCCCCACAAGGGGGGGCTCCCAAAGATCACAACCCCCCCCCCCCCCTTAGACCCCCCTTGCAGTGCAAATATTACAGGTGACATTGCCACCACATTACAAATTGGGGTCCAATGCGGTGATACCTCTGAATAAAGAAGATAATTAGGCTCCACACCTAACAACCTTGTCCTTCCTCTCTTTTTGTCAAACCTCCGCGGGTTTCTTCCTCAGTGACTACCTCACTGGTATACGTTGTGGTTTCTTTTTCTTCTCCTTAGAAACAAATTTCTTTGGTATAGATCATCGTGGCACCATAGACATGGATGGCGTGGCTTCCATTGATGCAACTTCAGGGGCTTCCGCTAAGGAGATAGTGGCTTCAAAACTTACTGGCTCAGACATTTGTTCAAGGATAAGATTCTGGTTCCTCTCAAGTAGTTTTGTAAATGTTGGGCTTGAAACTAAATCCTCCCAAGTCTGCTGATTCATAAAGTGAAAACAAGAGGGTTCATACCAATATTTCAGAAAGTAGAGTGTTCTTTGGCAAACCAACATGCCAGATTGATAGGCAATTTTGAATTCAAATCTGACAGTTCCCTCTACTTTTTGATCATAAATGCATCTTGGGCAGCAGGTCTCCAAATATTTTTGCCATAAATGTCACCTACCCACTCCTCCTAATGGTATTTTTTCTATCCAATCATGAACATCAACTTCAATACATACTTTTGGACCCGGTTGCACAACACCTACCCTCATGGCACAACTCATCCATCGCAACTTCATCAGTTGTGCCTTCTTCTGTCGCAGTTTCTTCTGTTGTACCCATTGCATCCATCGCACAACCTCCTTACTATGTTCTCCTCTTATTTAGGTAGTGTAGTTTATAGCGTTGCTCTCCCTTGCAATTTCCTGGAGCACTAAGACTATCCTCCAACCATATAGCCATTGTGTGGTGGTAGGATCCCTTGTATAACATTTCAACTGACTGCCATTCACCCTTCTAGGGAACAATTCACCATTCAACTTCATGAGCTGAAATACACCACCATCCGTGATTTCCTTAACAACATACAGCCTAACTAGTGCATTTGGAATTTTACCGTAAACTTTGTGAACTTACTATCATAGAGAAGAACCAAATCGTTCACCTTGAAAGTACGTAGCTTAATATGCCTATCATTCTAGGCCTTCTCACGTTTCTTTTGCACTTGTTGGTCAAATCCTACAAGAAATTGGTTGATCCAGGTGGATGTTGGTGGCCACCCACTTATCCCACTTGGACCCCCACAACTGTCTCTTTCAGTTTTTTAGTTTCCTTATTTGTAGCACAATTTACTATTTTTAACATTTTTTTGGGTCCTGAACTTCCGGAGCCATTTCGAGGCCCTAAACGACGTTTTTTGTGGGAAATTTGGGAGAAACATGGGTCCATGGACCCATGTTTCTCTTCCAAAGTTGTAGTCCTCAGATAGATATTTCTAATGAGATATTGTGCACGTCAAACGGAGATCGTATGCCAAAGTTACGACCCTGGGAAGTTGATGTACCAATTTACCCGAAACGGGGCCCATACTTTGGTGTTTCATCTCCTAGGGTTAGGTTTTTGGATGTTTAGGATATTGCATTGTTTCTTAACAATAAATAGGCCTTCAAGCCTAATTATAACAGAGTTTAGAGGCAGGTAGCCGCCACATCTCTTCTTAGAGGTAAGCTATCATAGCCCTGGCTGGTTTATTTCCATTTCTATTTATAAGCATATTTCAGTATTTTACATTAATGAAATGAAGTATTATTTCCATTGCATATATGTATTTATGGTTATTTCTGTAATTTGTTGCATTCCTTTATAAATCTGGATCATTGGTATCAGAGTGGTCTATTCTTTCTCTGTTTTTCTTTGCATGTTCCCAACGAGGTCGAGATATAAGGAGTTAGGGCTTGAACTGGTCGAACCTTTGCAAAATTAGCCTCGCAAATCCTTACGGCCTCCCATGGAAGATGAAAAGAAAGACAAGGGGGTAGGATATCTTCTCAAAATCTTGCTCGAAGAAGCCCTCAAGCGACAAAGGAACATGATAATGGACAACTTTTCCCAGATCCTTTAGCGACTACCCAGAGGCGACCCATCAGCTTCCAACAGCTACTCTGGAAACGCCACACCCTTTAAGGTACAAGTTAATTTTGAAAACCCCATCTTCGAGGGTCAGATAGATGTAGATGTTGTAGATAAATGGTTAAATATGATAGAAGGGTATTTTTCTGTTCATGATTTTTCTAGTCGAGAAAAGATTATTTTCGCTCTTCTCAAAGCAGCCCCCCACGTCAAGGACTGGTGGAAAACCTACTGCGAGCAGAAGGATGAAAGTATAGGCTCACTATTTTCAGCCGCACCCATTTGGAATTCATTCTGGGATGCCATCAAGGAGCAGTACTACCCTGTTAAAAGCTATGAGGATAAATACATATAGTGGACCACGTTACGGCAAGGAAGGGACCAATATGTGCCAAAGTTCACAAACATTTCTCATACCCTTTGCACATAGTTGGGTATCAAGGACTCTGAGTTCTATTTGGTACTAAAATACCGTGGCTACCTACATAGGTACATCTAGGACAAGAAGTAGTTCCTAAACATCTCCTCGCTTAGTAAGGTGTACCGATATGCTGTCAAATTGAGCAAAAATTTAAACAAAAGAAGCGAGACTTTGGATTTGCAAATCCGAAGAACAAAGGACAAAGCGAGGACAAGGTGACCCAAGACAACAAGAAAAGAACAACACCAGAAAGCCAAAGAAGGACATAGGAAAGTGGTGTGAGTTCCATAAGAGCCCCACTCATAACACAAGTGATTGTCGGACCAAGCAGTTGCTGGTGGGTGAGTTAAAGGCTTCAAAATCAGATGCATGTTCCGACTCTGAGTCAGAACCCAACAAGGGGAATGGCAAAGGGAATCAAATCATTGATAAGGATCCCAACACCAGTGTTTCCACCACTAAGATCCATAAGAATGAGCTCGAAGATCTAGAGGAGGGCGAGTGACTTTTCCACTCAGAAATGTGGGTGAAGGGTTCATCGCTACAATTCATTGTCGATAGTGACAACCAAAGAAGCTCATTTCAGCAGAGGCCATGAAGTGGTTGGGACTACCAACTACACCACACTCGCAGCCGTACAGTATCGGGTGGTTTCACCAAGGATGAGATCTTCGAGTTCGCCAGCAATGCTGCCTAACCTATATCATCAAAACCTTCACAGATGAGGTATTGTGTGATGTTGCACCTCTGGATGTTTATGATGTATTATTAGGCCAACCATACTTGTGGAGGCAACATGCTGTGTATGAGTCAAGACCTCATGCTATCATTATTTCTTTGGGTAATTCATTATACAGGATATCGGAGATAGTCCCACCTATCGCCACCTCTTTGATCACTACTAAGAAAGGCAACAAGCTCATCTCCCATACTAGGCAATTTATTTTATGTTTGGTTCACTCCCAAAGTAAGGGGAAGATCATCACCACATCCATGAGCCCTGTGAAGGGTTCCTCAAGGTAGTAGCAACAAAGGGATATGGTCATGAAAGAACATAGGAACAACTTCTTTTCACCCACAGGGACATCGTTGCACTATCAGGTCAAACATTTGTTCGATCTGACTCCCAGAGCACCTCTACCCAATGGGTTGATATATCACTGCTCCATTATGAAAAATGACAAGTACAAGAAGCGACATGGTCCTTACACCAGTACCAAAGCTGTGGGGAATAATGCTTTGGAGCACAACATTCCCTTATTTGTTCGCTTGCACTAAGTGTTCATTGTGGACTGCCCTCTACCATGCTTCCCACCATTACTGGACACATCAGGGATTGCAAAACATCTCACCAGCGACCAAGTTCAGCAGATGGAGGAACTCAACACAATGGGGACCATTGCTCCCTATGGGGGGAGGAATGATCTAGGTGGATGATGGTGGCCACCCACCTATCACACTTAGACTCCTACAACTATCTCTTTTAGTTTTTCAGTTTCCTTATTTGTAGCACAATTTACTATTTTTAGCAGTTTTTCGAGTCTTGAACTTCCGGAGCTGTTTTGAGGCCCTAAATGACATTTTTTGGGAAATATGAGAGCAACATTGTTGCTATTACCAAAGTTATAGTCCTCGGATAGATCTTTCTAACAAGCTATTGTGTGCATCAAAACAAAGATCGTATGCAAAATTTACAACCCCAGGAAGTTGATGTACCAATTTACCCGAAACAGTGGTGCATAGTTTGGTGTTTCATATCCTAGGGTTAGGTTTTTGGATGTTTAGGGTTTTCCATTGTTTCTCAACAATAAATAGGCTTTTGAGCCTCATTGTAATAGAGTTTAGAGGCATGTAGCCGCTACATCTCTTCTCAAAGATAAGCTACCATTGCCCTAGCTGGTTTATTTCCATTTCTGTTTGTAAGTATATTTTAGTATTTTACATTAATGAAATGAAGTATTATTTCCACTGCATATGTATATTTATGGCTATTTTTTTAATTTGTTGCACTCTTATATAAATCTGGATCATTGGTCTTCTTCTAATTCCATCAACTCCACGAGACGTTCCTCCATGGTCTCACGATTCGTCATCTCTATCAAAGCTACAATGCATAGGCTTGGAAAAATATATTCCATGGACATCACTGCCTCGATCCCATAAAACAACCTAAACAGAGTTTGGCCTATCAACTTCTTGCACATCATTCTATATTCCCATAGAAGCATCGGGATGTATACATCATAATCGTTTCTCTTCACATTACAAACCCTTGTCAACACATTCTCCAGAATCTTATTGAACGCTTCCACTATACCATTGGCTTGGGGATGATAGGGCTTAATCTTTTGATGGTATATTTGGAATTCTTCAAGCATCGCATTGATTGTTTCCTTCAGGAAACGTGTACCCCTATCACTCATCAATACCTTAGGGTACCCAAACTGCGTTAAGATGTATTCAAATAGGAACTTCGTAGTGGTAGAAATAGTTCAATATTTCACCGGTTGCACTTCTGCCCATCTAGTTAAGTACTCCATCGTAGTAATAATGTACTATGTTCCTATCTTCCTTCCTGGTGGTTGTATCAGAGCTACAAAGTCAACTACCCATTTGTCAAATAATTGTAACAAAACCTGGGGGTTTAAGGGTAGTTCATCTCTTTACAAAGGCTTGCCCATCCTTTGAAAAGCATCACATGCTTTACAAAATGCCTTAGAATATTTGTGCACTGTTGGCCACCATAACCCTACACGTAGAATCTTCTATGTGATCACTTTACCCGCATAGTGTCGTCCCACCATTCCTCCATGTGCTTCAGTGAGAATACTAGCATGCTCAAACTCTAGAACATATCAACGAAATATTTCATCTGTTCCCATCTTATGCAAATGTCTCGATATAACAAAAAAATCAGCAGTGCAGACTACTAGTTCCTTCAGAGCCATTCTAGTCGTTAGAAACTGAATTATATCAGCAAAATGATCATCTGCAATGTGCATAGCAAAGAGCTACGCATTTGATAATCCCTCTTCCAAATTGGTTGGTTCTTCTCCTGTCTCAATTCGACTTAGGTGATCTGGTCCTACGTTCAACCGTCTAGGCTTCACTATTACTTCAAAGTCATACTCTTGGAACAACAACAACCACCTACAAATTTTCACCCCCAACATAGGTTTTTTCACTAGGTACTTGAGAGAGGAGTGATCTATGTACATTTTGAAGTGTGCACCCAACAAATAATGTCGAAACTTCTATAGTGCATAGACCATTATCAGCCCTTCACACTGTGTAGTGGAATAGTTATTTTCAGCTTTTGATAGTTTCCTGCTTGCAAAGGCTATTGGATGATCAATATCACCTTCTCTAGGCTGGTTCAATACTGTAACCAACACAATATATGAGGCATCTACATGCACATGGAACTCTTTTTTGTTAGAAAATTATATATTACGGAGCAACGGAACACATATCATATTGCAGAAATATAAACACAAAAAACGCATAAAACAAGATAGACATAGATATACCTGGTTCACCCAGTTTGGGCTACGTCCACCTTGAACAACCAGTCCTTCCTTTCTATTATCCAGCAAAATGAAGAGACACAACCTACAACAAATCCATTGTAATATCCTTTGTTTTATCTCACAGTCTCACCTCTCTATTTCTCACTCAGAGAATACACATCTATTACACAACCTCAAATACAATGCCCTCATACAAAGAGAGGGGTTGCCTTCTAGGGCAAAAAAAACCTAAACTAAACATAAGTTCTACTGTCAGATCATCTGCCTAATGAATGACCTAGATTGACTATAAATTACTATACTTTTACAAGGCAATTTTACATCTGTTTTGAGCTTCGGGGGTGCTGCCCCCGAGCCCCTGCAAGGGACCGCTGGCCCCCGGACCCCCCAGCCGGGGGGGGGGTCGTCCCCCCTAAACCTCCGCTGGGGGGACAAGTCCCCCCCACCTCGCCTGCATGGAGGGGTGTACAAACTTCCTCGGGTATACATTCGGCTAAAACAAAGTCCTCTGAATAATCATCCTCCACACCCAACATTTATTCCAATCCAAAAATACCAATATAGGCATAGTCACCATCTTGTCCTTTAACACATCCAAGCTTTGTTGGCACTCCTCATCCCAACAAAAAGTCACATCCTTCTTTAATAGTTTCTCCATTGACACAACTATCTGGGTATAAGAACTGATAAACTTCCTAGAGTAGCTTATGTGGCCCAACATTGCACACAACTACTTAATATTCTTGGGAGCTTCTAAATTCACAATTACTACTATGTTCATAGGGTCCATCATCAATCCATGCTTGCATACTACATGGCCTACAAAAATTCCAAAAGGCACACAAAATATACATTTCTTTAGGTTCAACATGATCTAGTATCTGCGACATTTATAGACTTGAACCATGGCACTTTACCAATCCAAACACAGTCCAATCATCAAAATATACCTCCAAGAATTTATGAATAAACTCCTTGAATTCCGCGATTACTACCTTGGAGAAGATCGCGAGCGCATTATTTAGCCTGAATGGAATTACTGTATGCTGAAAGCAACCCCACACTATCACGAAGGTTGTCTTGTTACGGTCCTCCAATGCAATCTTTATTTGATTGTATCTGAGAACCCATTAGTGAATGAATAAGCCTCTTGTCCTACAACATTTTCTAACACTTCATTTGTAAATGGTGTTGGAAACATATCATGCACATAGACGTCATTCAACTTTCTCAGATCTACACATATCCAAATTTTTCCTTTCTATTTCCTTTCCTGGACAACCATTGGGATTACCCAATCAAATTCTTCTACTGTCTCAATAATGTCGGCCTCCAGTATCTTATCAATCTCTTTCCGCACCTTTTCATTATACTTCAGAATGAGCTGATAAGGTCTCTTCTTGATGGGATTCACGTCAAGTTTCAAAGTAATTTTCATTATGCCCAAATCTCTTACAACACCTTTAGGTTTGAGAACTTCATTAGGAATAGATCCTCATATTCATGCAGTAGTTCAGACACCTTATCAACTGTATCTTCGTCCCAATAGTCTCCTATCTTTGCAAACTTAGGCTCCACATCAGATCCAATATTTACTTGCCGAGTTTTCAGTGGCTTTGTTACATCAGGGTTCTCTGTCTGAGGTCTTTCAACCTTGCACCGACCTTCAGTTTATTGAATGTTGATATTTCTAGGATCATCCTCCTGTTCTTCAGCAGTCATATTGTAGCATTCCAATGTGTGTCGCAACTGCTTACTCCAGTATGGTTGTACCCATTCCACCGACTCTTCAGGGGTTGTAAAAAAAGTGGCCTTAATCTCTTGTAGTGCTTCAACAATGCATTCGAACCCATCCTAAAAGTTGAAAGTTAATAAGAATATTTCCTGCAGAATATCAAATTCAACCATTCCATGGCGTAGCTTTGTTTCCAAGTACCAATTCATGGGAATAGTGTCTAAGGTATGGTAGAAAACATAAACCCACTTTGATTGAGTTTCTTCACCCGAAGATTTAGTCCACCATGCCATATGTTCAGGCGGGTCATCCTTCCCATTGCATTTATCAATCATTCAGGTATTAGCATATCCAAACCTTAGCTTCATCATCCATTTGTATTCCTTCTAGTCATCGAAACTCTCCTTGTGCATACCCCACCATCGGGTGGGTGTAGCATGCATCACCAATTCTAGTGCCTAGAATCAATGTTCCTCGGGCACCTCCTTTTCAAATTCATTCAAAAAGAGATTAACATCATTCAAACCATCATAGTGTGGAAGGTTTCTTACCTCCATGGATACGCACCGCAATGATTTGGTAATCATATTGCAACGTAACATAGATACTTCATGCAACCAATTCTTCCAGTGCTCGAGTTCTTCATCTGAGTCTAAGGTACAAGAACTATCCCTATCTCGTGTAATTCATCCATCAGCTGTAGGATTGATCCAATCTTCATCTCACACTGTGATCTTGTATATTTGGTCTAGATCATCATCATCCTCTACAAATTCGTGAACATGCCTATTATAGTACGCTCATTCAGCAGGGTCCAATGGCATAATAACCCTGAGCACCTTCCTCTCAAATGTCAACTTCCACTTCTTCATGTTAATCACCGCATCCATGTCAAAGGCGCAATCAATTCCTAGTAGTGAAAGATACAGATTGTTATCATCTACGATTTCTATTACTTCAAAATCTTCCAGAGCACTTGCCCCTTGAATATTGATAGTTACTCGATACAAGCACCCCATAGGAATAATCTTCTGCTAATTGGCCATGTGTAGTTGTATAGGAGACCATTGCAATGCAGGTCTCCCCATCCTTTCCCATGTATTTTTAGGAAACAAATTTGTATTAGACCCTAGATCCAAGATTACTTGGTCCATTTCATACTCTCCTATCTGTGCGGCCAACCTCATTTCATGCCTTATCCGCTTCTTATGATTACCTAGTTTCCTCACAACGTGTTGTTCTAAAATAAGATTAATATTACCGGCACAATTGTCTATTAGCACTTGGATCCCTTCTACTTCCTTCTTATTGCGCAAAAACTTCATATAGGTCTGTAGAAAGGTAGCTAACAACGGAGGATCCACATCTCTCACTTCACTATTCCCAACCGATTTCTCTTGACTCCTGGACATAGAAGCTTCAACGAAATTCTTTTTAGCCCCCATAAAAGTTTCTTTAGCCCGGTTGAGGTCAAATCCGACTTCCTTTTCAGCAGCCTTGTGCACCCATCCTTCGGTCTCTGGTTTCTTTCCCTTATCTTCACCCATGGCCATACCACTACGCGTTACTATAATAACAGTGTGATCTTCTTCACACGGTTCCATCCCCATCATATGGATATTCTGCATAGGCTGCTGGATCTGTGTCTTCTTTTATTGCATCTTTTCTATAAGGATCAAGCAATCTTCTATCACATGATCGAACTGTCTACAATATTGACATGATGGATGCATTGGGTTCAGACAGGCATGCGTAAAATGTTAAGATTCACTATAGTTATATCAAATGACTTGTCCACGGCCTCTGCCAACCCATCCTCCTTTTCCTCTTCCATGGCCTTGGAATCCTCCACACTGCACCCGTGCCCTCATTTGGAGGTCGAGTTTGTACTTGAATTCGATAGCTAGGGGTTCTATCCATCATCAATTCATAACTTTGGCAATGGCACTCATCATGACCTACAGATTTGCAGAAATTACAAAACAACTACTGAGGGGTTTGTACAAACTTCTATAGTAGGTGGAAATTATCTATCGCATGCTGCTCTGTAGCTTGATAGATAACGTACCATGGCGCTACTATTGTGCTTAGACCAATAGTATTTTCCTGCTTCAGAGGGACAAACCCCCCCAATAAGACAGTTATGATAAACTAGGCAATGGTCCTTTTCTTGCCCATGGCACTTACATTTAAAGAACCAAAATTCTGTGTGCACCTTGGGTTGGGCTTCCTTTCCCTTCTTCAAGCTCTGCAACTCCAGGTGCAAAATTTCTAGCTGTGAGTGAATCTATTATACTCTAATGTTCGTATCCTGTATTGGCGAGACTTATAACCTCATCACGATGTCCACAACTTCTGCTTGTGTTGCTATCTTCTGCTGTGATAATGGTAATCTTAAGTGGGGCAACAATGAAGCAATGTGTTGGATACCTATACCAATAGGTTTCATATTTCATGATTGGCAAATTCAAATGCCAAATATGCTCTGCTTTGCTGGTACAGAGATCCCATATTTTCAAGGAAAGGCAAGGTGTGTACATGCCTTCATATCTATTAAATTTTGATGGATGGTCCAACAGTCTAATCTGGATCATGCCATGTTTCAATTTTGTTGTAGAATAGAGAAAGAAATCTGTCCAAAACTGTTTTAATCTTGGCAGATCAGTAGTTAGGTAGAGAAGCTAAGGTTCCCAACTGCTTAATCTGGGGCCTTGGAAGAAATAAGGGTAGTGCTAGATAAGAAATCAAAGGAAAAAGCCAATGGAAAAGAAAAGGCACATAAGGGTTTGCAAGTCTAAGTGCACCCTCCAAGAAGAAACAAAAAATGCTAGGCAAGTAGATGGGTAAGTAGATGGGGTTGCAGAAGTGGTGTTCTTCTCAAAACTGCATCATGCTGGTCAATACAAGGAAAGCAACACAATGGAGCATATCTAACTTCCCTTTTCCCTTTATTTATCACTCATTACTAACATCCCTCCACCAGTTGTGGTTATGAAAGAATTCAAGGTTTTTTTTGTTGGTCCTTGTTGCCTTTAAAAGCCACATTTCTTGTGCAAAGTTCTTTTCATTTTGATCTACTCTTTAAACTAAGTTGTTTTCAAGAAAACTTAGTAATATCACTCCTCATTCACCTTCTCCCTCCATATTAACCTCTAACTTTTATTATCTAGCCCCCTATGTTTCCCTTTCCCTACTATTATAACACCATGGTGTATAAACCCTAAGCATTTTATAAATACCCCCTCCTTGGCACTATAGCCATATGATTCACTACCAGGGAATCAAATTGACATCTGGTCAGTCTGAGAACCCAAGCCTAACTTCTCTTCATCCCTCAGAAACTCATCTACTTAGACCACCCTTCAATTTGCCTAAGAAACCTTGAAAAAACTCTTTTTGTACCCTTATACCTGCTCAAAAGCAAAATATATGCAAAAACCCACTTTATCCGCTATTATCCTATGTCTGGGACCCGCTTGCGCGTTTATGCGAAAATTTCATGAAAATCCACTTTAGCCTAAGTTTTAAAGGCCGTGAGCGATTTTGCAAAAACATTGAAAAACCATAGCTTCCGCCTTTTCCTAAAGTTTCTCGGCTATACATGATCTGATAAAGAAATACATTGCAAACCATGAAATTTATTAATATTTCGAAGGGTCCTGCCGGGTGAAAATTCCAAGGAAAACAATATTTTAATACCCGCCCGACACCGTATCATCCGTGCAATTCAATGGCCCGTCGACCGTTCGATCAAGCCCTTTTCATCCGACGGTTGACGTGGATATCGGACCGGCCCCGACGTCCGAAGAATATCGTCCGATATCTGTCACACGCTGACGTCAGGCCGGGTCCAAGCGTCGCCCCCAAATCGCATCGGAAACCCCTCTGACAGATTCCTTTCCGTAGCATAAGCGGTCCGATATCATACCGCCGTGGTTTCCGGTTTTCCGCCAAAACTGCCTGCCAGCGTCACTACCGCGTCACTGCCTACGTCAGCAACCTCCGTCTGCCATTGCTCCACCTGTCTGCCACCTCACCACCCCTGTGGACCAGTCATAGGCCGCCATGTCACCTGATGACGTCATGCTGACGTCAACCGACCCTGACCCACCGGGTGACGTCATGCTGACGTCATCCAAAAAAGGCGCGAATGTCCCAAAAAGCCATATTTTGTCAATTTTCGCGTTCTTTTTGCACTTTGGAAAAAACTGTTGTTGCGCCCTCTGCATGCATTTTACGACCAACTGCACCAACCTGCTCAAATCGACCAGGAGACCTTCGGCGCGCCTTCCCACCTGCATTTGTGACCCGGCCCATCGATTTACTAGGTATTTATCCTTGCAAGTTTTCTCTAAGCTTGGTTTCTGTCTGCAAATAACAAGAAACTTACTTAAGGCACTGAAAACGTATAATTCACCGGTAATTTCTCTGCACCCAGCTCCCACTTGAAAATTTAACAGTCTAAATTCATTAGCCGAGCCTATTTTAACACAACCTTCATTAAAAACCTGCATTTTCGTTCACGCAGTCGTGAACAGACAACCCAGAACTTACATTTAATTATTGAGGAAGGTCTGTTAAAGACAAAGAGTTGCCTTCTCAAGTGACTGAAACAGTATTTCAATTGCTGTAAACTTACCCGGTTACCCTTCATTTCTCAATTCACCTTTTCACTCAGGCAGTGCTCTTCTTCTATTGCCCAGTCTAAGAAACAACAGTCTTCATACAAAACAGAGTCCAAGTAACCATGGAGACTCCAGTTGCACCGGTGGCCCTCAATGTTGCTCCCTTAAATGCCCCTCAGAGAGAATTGGAGTGGCAGGATTTGGCAGACTTGGATTACCAAATCTCATAAGACTCCTCATCACACAGCAAGTTCCACCTCCACTTGCTGAATGAGCTTAAGGCCAAACATGTGGATGGGACAGACATAATTAGGCATTGGGATTCCTTCCTCCCAATTTTCAGGCTCCCTCAGGTCAACCAATTCCCTGACCTGATTCATCTATGTGCTGTCTACTCCGATCCCACTCAAAGAGCTGTGCTTGACCCTTCAGGCTCAGTTGTATTCTACATGACCCCTGAGGCCATTAGAGAGATGGTGCAGTTCAAGACTCAGAAGAAATCGGTTCCCCTGTCTTTATTGGATCTGATAAACGAAGGAGCTAAGATGCTGATAGATGCACAAATCAAAAAACTCAACCAATTGTTTATCAACTCTGACACTGTGCAGTACCCTCCTATTTTTGCTGGTTTCCTCAATCAATTGGGTGTGGACCTTGCAGATATGATCAGTTCCATCTTGCGGTACAAATCAGTGGAATATATTGATGAAACTGTGCTGGTGATGATGACTATGTTTGCCCCTGGAAAAACCCCTATCTGTTATGACTATGCCACCTACATATCAGATAAGATGCATGAGCAATTCATGAACCTGTCAAGAGAGAAGGTGTTCAGATACACCTCCTACATCTACCACTTGATTTTATATTATCAACATGAGAAATTCTCATTCATTGTCAAGAGA
>APFE030246256.1:0-34634 GCA_000404065.3 Pinus taeda
TTGGGCGAACCCACCTATGGTTTTACGGTCCATGGTTTTGGACGCGACTGGTTTCGGTCCATGGTATTGGATGCTTCGGCATGTATAAATATGTATTGTAACATTGAAAGGAACATAATGAAAAATCAAGCTGGTAGTCTCGGTTTTGAGATCCAGTGGAAAATCTCTGTGTATATGTGTTTTATGGGTTATGCTCTCGCATGTTTTATTTTTCTGTGATTTAGAATTCGTATGCAGGTAATTTCTGTACGGGGTTAAAACCTACAGGGATGACCCATGCATGCCCTGCTGGTATGGCCTAGGCCCATGAGGTATCCTTTTATTTATGTAGCAGAGTTGTTTAGTCAACCCTCCAACTCCTTAATATACAAATTTTAATCTAGGTAGAGAAGGGTACTTGTATGTAGAGTGTTTTTCTTCACATATTGAACAAATTTCAATCGAATTCAATGGATATTCATTCCTAGGGTGCCTCCTGGTGCATCTACGGTAGAAAATGGCTAAGGCTCTCTCTGCTTCCTCCTATTTTCTCTTAATGTGCATAGTGTCCATTTGTAGGACAAGGGTTTGTAACATCTCACTCTTGAAATCCTCCTGCATGTTTCCAATTTCATCCTTGATGGATGCATTGGAAGAGGATGGACTGGCCATAGACTGACTACCCCTACCCTTTTTCCTAGCTTCCCTAGAATGGTTTCTAAAGACAGTCTTAATATCCTCATAGGGTAACTGGTAGATGTCCCCTCTGGCTAATAAGTTTAGGGTATCCAAAAGATCTTCCTTAACTCCTTTAAGTAGGACTAGCTTCAGTGACTCAAGGTCAAGTGTGCACCTGGCCATTTTGTAGCTAATATGGAATCTTTCTTCATAATATTCTAGGGATTCATCATGCCCTAAGGTCATCATAAAATTTTTCTCTTTAGTGTATTTAGATCTACAATAATCCCAATACTTGTTGTTGAAGGCTTGCTGCATCTAATCCCAAGTTGTGATGCTATTCCTAGGTAAACCCATGAACCAACGCAATGCTACATCCTTGAGATTGGATGGGAATAGTTTCAACTTCTACTCATCATTGGTGTAGTCATAGGTTCGGCATATGAAAACAAACTCAAATAAGAAAGTTTCTAGATATTCTGTGGTCAGGCCATGGAAATAAGGAAGGGCAAAGGGGCTTATATTCTTCATCTTAGTATCCCATTAGTTTCCCTCATGGGGAAGGCACCCTCAACTTTTTCTCTATTTCCTCTATCATTTATGTTTTCAACCATTGGGTTAGTAGAAATGGGTTCTTATTCTTCTTCTTCCCCTGTAGGCTCTTCAAATATTTCCGGTTTCTGACCTAAGGGTTCCCCAAATTCACAACCACTGAAGAAGAGGGAAGTTTGGCTATCTAAAGCAGTGGGGGTATTTGGAAAAAAATTCCCTAAGTTATCCCTATTCCTACGAGGTATGAAAAAAAATGTTTTTGTTCTATTTTCTATTTTTTCAAACTTTGAAAGTGATTGCAGAATTGAAATTGCAAACTGAATGAAAACTAATTGACTGAACGAAAATTAACTACTTGAAAGAAATATTACTTGCACAATGGAAAGGAAAGCAAAGAATGCAGAATGGAAAAGAAAGCAACTAAATTACTTTTGAATGAAACTGATAGCAAAATATCATAAACAAGAGATGGAAGAAAGAATGCAGTAATCACATATTACTTAGACACCTCTCTGACAATGACGCCAAAAAGTGATGAGCACCGATATTGCAGCAAGAATGTTGCAACTCCTAGGGCTACCAGCTTTACTTTATCAACCCAGGGTTCATACAAACTTGGAGCTAACAATGTTGTATACGCAAGTAAAAGTGATGGTTTTGCCCTTTGTCACTGTTCAATTAGCGATAGACGACTAGGGTTTTTCAATCCAAACGTCTATGGATTCAAAAGAAACTTGATTACTGATGAGGGAAACAGAAATCTACTCTAAGAAAAGTTTGTTTATTGTAGTAAGGAAAAAGACTAAAATTAAAAGGCTGAGAAATCTACTCTTGGAAGAATTCTGTCTTTTTGGGATTGCATAGGAGTCATTTCCTCAAATCATGATCCTTAAAGGAAGAAGTGAGGCCAACACACCTATTGACAACTTTTTGATGTTCCTTTATCTCTTCTAAACTACTGTTGAAGTAAAGCACAAATGGAAACAAACTAATAAATATACTAATCAAATCTACACTACTTGCAATGAAATACTTCTAAAGACAATCTACCCACGAATCTATGAAATCAATCTAAGCATACAGATACAAGAAAAGGAGCCTTTGCTACTAGGGTTGGGCCCTAACCTAAGAGATTCAACCTTCTGAGTTAACTCAGTATTGGATCAAGAAAAAGCTCATTCTCATTGTTAAAACAAAAAATTACATAGCAATGTCTTCCACAAGTCTTGAGCTCGAAAATAACTAGTGTTTTTACAGCAAAAACTCCAATCCTAATGAGGCTCTATGCCTCTTTATTTATACAACTGAAGTCTCCAATGACTTCCTTAAATATAGGGAGGCTTGGCTCCCATAATCGAGATAAAGTAACTATTTGAATGTCACTTGCTCGACTGCCTTTTGATCTTCATGACTTAACTGATTTTACTCCGAGCTAGTATGATTGAAGGAGGAATATTTGAATGAGGGAGTAACTAAGGAGGATTTACCTCCTATAATCTCTCTTCCTTGTCCCATTCAAGTTTCAGCCCTTAATATTGCCAAAATTCCCTGATTTTCTCTCACAAACCTGCATTCAATGCACATTAGTCCACTAGGCATAATATCTCACTTTGACTCATCTCATTAAACAAAATATAATCAAAACATATAATAAATTGTGAGAATAGTCTATTTGACTGAGCTAGGAGGTGAACTAAGGTCCATATAGTCAACAATGAGGCCCATGAGTTGAATGGATGACTACACAATGTTTATATATGGTTAAAATTTTAGTCTTCCTTGAGGCTATTGGGTGATTCAGGGAGGTATTTTTATGAAGTGTAAGGTTAAACATGATTTCACATAGTACAAAAAAAATTATTCTTCATTCGAGTGACTTATTTTATAATCACTTTAATATAAGATATGTAATACATTCTCTTGATTTATGTGTAGCAATGTACTACAAAATAGAGCTATGAAATATCTAGGATGGTAAGTTTAGAAATGAATAAATTTAACATGAAAGTGAGTTGGAGTGAGGGGAGGAAGTGGGAGAAATATTAAGTAAAATGTAATTATCACATTTTATCCAATATTTATGGCTACCTTCATCCATTTTTTACAAGATTGCGAGAAATATTTGGTAAAATAAAATAATATTATATTATATTTTATCCAATATTCCCGTCAACTAGTCCACTTTTTATTATAATTATTCTTTATATTTGAAGTTTAATATTACATATTAATTTGTAATTGCCCCATAGCTCCCAACTTTTTACTAGGTGGAAGTAGTAATAAATATTAAGTAAAATAATATTATATTTATCCATGATTTCTAATCCATTTTTAATTAAAAGAAATCTTTATATTGAAGTTCATAAGTAAACTTAACTCATGGCTAAACTTTGATCCAATATGAATATAGATGTTCGTCATGTTTAACATTTTGACTCAAATCAAAAATAATAAAACTAAATAATAAAATAAAACAAACACATAAAAATAATAATTATACTTATATTTATAAGTATAATTAATAACTCAACGACCCTAGATCTATCTAACATCCGAATCTATAGTGTGAGGAGGATCAAATTTGGTGAGTGACAAACATATTTTAAAATAATAAAAAAAAAACTTTATCTCTTTAGATACTTGATAAATCCCAAATAAAAATAGATCTACAATAATATAAATATATAAAAAATGTTGACATGACCATATTATTTTCTTTTATAATACAAATAAATTTTAAATAATTTTTTTTTTTGTAGGCTGGGGTGGGACTCTCCGATTTACATGTCCATTAAGTACCCCACAACGGGGGAAGGGTAGCCCAAGATTTAAACCCAAGACTTCCGGTTCGGTGAGACTTCATTTCCACGGCCATTGCCGCTTGAGCTACCTCATGTGGACAAATAAATTTTAAATATTAACTATTTTGGATTTTTAAATTTACATTTACCTTTTTCACATTTATCTAATATAATTATCATTATACGTTATGCAGATGATACCATCTGTCAGCGTACGTGCTTAATGTCACAACATTGAAATAATATTTACAACACGCGTTACGTAATGGAAGCATCAGCATTAGACATAGGAGCGTGAAATGAAGCAGGCGACATAGAAGAGATGTGATGAGTCAGCTTGTGTACATAAAAGTCCAATATGAATGCATCTCAATGCTTCCTCCACGTTGCACGCTCCAATTATGGCTGGATCAATCATATCCACAATATTCCCTCCTTTGTATAATCTCCACGCCTGCATAACGATAAGGATTGTCATTTTTATATTTGACATGTTGCTTACTAGTGTCATCCATGATAAAGGTAAGTTGAATTGCCTTATATTTTTATTATGGTAAATTTCAACAATCTTTTTAAATTTGAATATAATTTTTTTTTAATAAATAGTAGAATTTAAAATTGCATAAAATTTTATTTAAAAAAATAAACAATTTTAAAATAGATAAACTATTATTCTCCATCATATTATAAAATTCTTAACAAATATTACTCCTTTCCATCAATCAAGAATATGGAAATCAATATATAAGAAATTCAGAACAAAATAGATAGTAATATTGAAACCTCTAAACTAAGAAAATTGGTAATTCATATCAACATCTAAAGCCTTAAACTCATACTTTGCTGAAGGGTTTATAGAGTAATTAAATAACATGGTTTAGTGTTATAAATTGAGAGATAAGCACGAAAAGCAATTGCAAAACACAAATCACATACTATAATACTATTCATCACAACAATTACATATATATAAGACATAACACACTTACTTCAACACCTTTAGATCATGACTCTAACTCACTACATAAGAATCAACACCTTCTAGACTAATGCCTAGGGACTCACAATGACAACTACACATGACATTGAAGAATTACTTCCAACACCCTTCCTTAATGCTTACATAGAAATTACAACAATAATATGATATATGTTTGACTGGTCTTCGTTAGCATTCACATCCACTCTTGAATCTCGCAAACAACACTCTTTCTTCACCACCACATCTTCAATTAGTCAGTTGACCTCCATTTAAAACATAAACATCTCTGACCATCATTGATGAACTTTGTACAATCGACGCTTCTTGACTACCCCTAAATACAAACAACCTAATCAGCAGTCCGTACTACTGAGATGGCACTCACTGGGCATGCTTACGTGGCAGGGTGACTGTGCATATAACTAATTTGACCTCTGGTGAATGGTGTGCTGACACATGGCAGGTTCTTAGGTGGAGTTTTGGACGAATTTTATTGGATGGTTGGTGGCCAAACATACACTGCCACGTGTGTTGTGGGATAAATTCCCCTAGGTTCTTGGGTTGATACCCTAGCAAACTGGAGGTTATCTATGCAGAGAAACACACATTCCATACAATCATAATGCTAATATAAGCAAACTCTATGATAGGGGGCGTACCTGAAGTCCTACGTTTGAGAAGTTCGTTCCATGGTCCAAACCCTTCTTGGAGTTCCTTTTTCTCCTTTGACCTGCAAAACAATCAATTCAAGAAAGTACAACAGTATATGGACTAAATATCATAAAGAAACCATCTTCATATTATAATGAAAGGTAGTTAGTTATGCCATTAAACAACCATTCACATACGAATCATAACATGAATATCACAAACATGAAGAAGATTTATATCAGGAACAAAGACATGTGTTTCTTTTATTATAGACAAATAAAGTAAAAAAGTAATAATTTCACCTAATTCTTCCTTTCGTAGGCTCCAAGCAGAACCGTCTCCCAGATTCGTCCAGTCTCAAGCCTTTAACAAACTCCTTCCATGACTTACTCCATGATATCTCAAGTAGTATGAATACATCAACACACACAAGGAAACAAGAGTTTCCAGTAAAAATGGGGGAAGTGCAGGAGGCACTAGGATCTTCAGACCTGGTCAGAGAAATCTCAGCATAGTAATCTTTCTCTCTCTTCTCTCCTCCCTTAGGCCTTCCCATTTGAAGCCTTTTATACTTCTCCCAAAGTAGTTTTTTGGTTGGGAACAGTTTGGCCACGGGCACTAACACGTGATCAACAAGTGAAACCCATGTTCTTCGCCCGAAATTAAGGAGATTTTTTTGTTTTAAGATTTTTAAGACATATACATGGGTTGGGTATACACAGACCCACGTATACACGCATTTAGCTCAAGGAAATGTCGCGTATAAGGAATAAAACACTGTTTTTTAAATTTTTGGACTAGGTCTAGAAGGAGGGGTTGCCCTAGGCGATGAGTGTAGCATCACAAACCACAAGAGTGAGATTTGGAGCTATAAAAGATTCCCCCTAATATATGAGATCAGAATGGGTACATGATGGTCGAAATGTATTAAGCAAGTCCATGTAAAGGAAGTCTGTCAAAAACTGAGAAGGACTTCACCAGAATTCAGCTTGCCAAGGCACAAAAGGAGATCAGAAAGAAACACTATCTGAGGCGGGCATACCCATGCTCAGAGGAAGTATAGCATGTCTACATATCAAGTACAAGCGGATCCACTAAGTATACAAGTATAAATGACTGGAAAATACATAATGGATCATCTGATCAAGATCGAACAAGTACACGTCTGAATGTCACATATAAAAATGTCAATGATGCTAAAGGATGAAGTGGAACACTGACATCAAAGACTGATCCCAAAAAGTACCAAATGAACATGATGGAATAAGATGGTACTATACTGCAAACTCACGTGCCAGCATATAAGATGTCACCATGAAGGACTGCAACATATAAGGTGAAGTGGTATCAACTAGTAGCAACATGAGCAATTGTCAAGTGAACTAAGGAATGTTGATACAACTTGAGGTCTTCACTGACCATCGTGGTACATTTCTACAACATGGGAATAAATGATCTGAATTTGACCATGTGAGAAATCGTTTGATTACCAGTCATTGATGTATATCATTCACAAACGCGAGACTACTCACCGATAATGATAATGAGCGTCAAGGTACCCAGTACAATCTAACAAGTGTGAATAAATGAGCTGGAGTCAAACACCTGTAAGAATCTATCGATCAGGAGACAATGATGGCTTCCCACTGTCGATAGCGAAGGATCTGCCACTAATTATTGCAAACCCCAAGGTACTACCAAATGGACTCTAGATCTTTGCCCCAGAGCAATGAGTCGAGGTCGATAGGGAAAGATTCGCTAGAAGGAAGGAATTGAGGCATCCTCCATCAATCTAGCGCAAGTGTAACTCGTAGGCCAATAATGTGGAAGGAATCGGACGAAAAAGATGTAGTAACCCGACCAAAGTACGTTTCCGGTGTACACAAGATGTGGCTAGCACATGGCAGAAACCCTCTGAACCAACCAATAATGAAAGCTGACACAAAGGCGAGGTATCCACCAATAGGGTCAAATGGAAACCAAGGCACTACACGAATCCCAATGTGTGATAATGTAAGTTGATGTCGAACACAAGGGAAACCACTCAGTCAAAGACCCATGATATTGATCGATGCTGAGAACAAGGTGACCTATCAATAATGAAAATAGGGCCAGGGTGCAACTCTAGGCCTGTCCTCAGAGCAAGATGTCTTCGTTGATAAGGACAAGACTTGCCAGCAAGAAGTCAATGGAGACCTTCTCAAACTGGCACGAGTAAAGGACCAATATAACAGATGTGATGATAGACATAGTACTGAAAACCAAGGATGGCCGACTGAAAAATGACTCAAGAGACACTGCAAAGAGGCCGACTCAGGCTAACTTCCCTTGAACAAAAGCACGACTCAATGTGACTATGTGGCAACATATGATGACTCTATATAAGCTCGTTGCGCAGGAGGCACAAACGAACCCTCCATATGATTGGAAGAGATAACCAATCGAGGGAGTACTGACTCAATAACAAGGTTGAGGCATACCTAAGTCAAACTAAATCCCGCCCAAATAGAGGAGACTTTGTTTTGAGTGCTTTGTTCAAGGGCGACACGACTGACTCTAGCTGCCAACAATAAATGAAAATACTGTCATGTTCCCGCTCTTTTTGGAATATATAATTTTTTTGGTATTTTTGCTTTAAGCTGGAAAAAGAATAAAAGAATGCTATGGTACAGTGGACAGAACGAGTGTCAGCGAAGCAGATGATCTAGTTCCTGGGATTGGAACATTCCTATGCTCAATGCAGGGAGGTGAAAACTGGTCAAAGATACTCAAAGGTATGTTCCTTCCACAGGTCAAGGTGTGTCAAGTTGTAGAAGTCATAGGTATGCAAGTTTGATTTTGTAGTCATCATGGTCAAAAGTTGGCTTAAACACGAGTCCAAGTGAAGCCGGCTCAAGGCCAAAAGGTGCAAATAGTCAAAATGCAATGCAGTAGTACAACTCAACACAAAGGAGACTCTAGGGTATAAAGCCAAAACGAAGCGAAGAAGCAAAGAGGAATGAGTCTTCATCGCATAAGTCATGGCGGGACTGTAAAGGACTCCCGAGCCTACTCAAATCAGAGCAGCATGGGCAACAAATGTCAATGACGTGCTAACTAGGATGCCCATGTAAAGGAAGGCTCTACCATCATGTCATGATTTAAAGAATCAGCGAGTGAAGATGGTTTGCGAACCATAACACGATGGGATCGACCCTATGGCAAGGGTATTGACAGATGGAGGCTAGAATGCATAATGCAACAGAAAAACGGCTTCCCTAACCTATATGCTAGTGAAAAACGATACCTACCATGACGGATCAGCAGTCACGAAACGGTCTCGAAACTATCGAAAAATGTCCAAAATGTCCTGAAAATCAAACCATTCTCGACATTCCAAGCTCCCAAGTTAAAAGTTACATGAGACCAAAAGTTTGGAAAAAATTTGACATTTTTAAAGCTTATAAAAGAGTTTTTGGACTCACCATTTTCACCATTTGAGTTTGAGAGCAGAAAAGTGGAGCAAAAGGAGTAAACTTCCATACGCCAAATTCAATCGTTCAAATTCTTCCAAACCCTCTAGGTAAATCTTATACTTATCTAGAGAGCATACCGCAGTAGATGATGAGGTCATGAACAATCCTGATGCTTTGGATGCCTTACAGGGATGTGGTTTGCTAAAATTCTTCAAATTTCCAAATATGAAAGCAAGCACACGTCTGCTCGAGATGCTTCTTGATTATTGAAATATCAAGGAGGATGCTTTTATGATTGACCAGATGCCACTCAGGATAGAAGTGGAAGATATCTATTTCATCACAGGCCTTTCCTAAAGGGGAGAGGTAGTACATTCCTAGGGCAGGACACGGAGCAGTCTCTCAATCGAGGACTACGTACAGATATATTTCCCGGGACATCCGAAGAAAGTTGGAAGCCAGATTTCCATCACACATGTTGCGAGTTTATCACTGAGGATAATCCTGTTCACCATAGCTTGAGTGAACGAATCAGCTTCTCTGCACCAGGCATCATGGCTAACCATAAGCGTGGTAGTTGACTGTCTCACCACCATGTTTGACTGGTGTACTCCTCTTCTGGCTAGTATGAAAAGCCAACGCACTTCTATCAAGAGAGGATAGCCCAAAAATTTTGGGTATGGGACTATCTTGTGTACTTTATTTTTCGAGAGCGTCCCTGCACTTCGTCCCAGAGTACCAGTTTCAATCAACACCCCACGAGATCCGCGAATGGGCAGGTGGGTTAACCTGATGAAACGTCTAGGAGGTGGGGAGGTCCCACAGACTGCTTTTTATGATGACTTCTTTTCCTGGTGGGATCAGCAAATCATTGCCATTGATGACTACCCCTATGCTGGGTTGGATTTCCGAGGAGATCCCGATCTAACATTACCACCAACTACAGCATGGGGAGACATTGGTAAGTGTTTTTTGATGTTATGATTTTTTGTGATTTTTCAAATATAATAATGAATTTTGAAAATGTTTTTGATAGGATTCAAATGACTAATATGATGATCATGTTCCATATATTGGGCCGGTACAACTAGATGAGTTCCCATGGCACAAACGTCACGACCAAGGGGCCGAAGAGGTGGCTGCAAAAACAGAGCGAGTTCTACACACAGTTCAACAGCACCTAATGAGACTGACTCACCAAGTCCCGATGGTGACGGTAGAGGACCTTCCTGTAGAGATGGAGCATCACGTGGCTGGCATGCCACAAGACTGGGTCCGCACTTTTAGGCGCGTGGCCAATGCAGTAGTTGCCTACTTAGCTTCTCATCCTGAGCCGGGGAATTAGATATAGTGGACATGATTATGGGTATTTGAGTCCCAATTTTTTATATTTTTGGACAGACGTATGTACACTCGATATGCTTTATGATATATATATATACAGCTTGACTTTTTGATGCTTAATTTTACTGTTATGAATGATTGATTTGCCAGTGTAATGCTTGATTAGCGATAGAATCAGCTAACCAATTATGCGATCTTGGAATATGCAAATAATTAATATAAGTAAATGATCTTTGCAACAACCTCACCCTTAAATACTGGCGATATAAACATGGATCTCTTACCCGATAGATGTTATTTAATTGTGACACTATCAATTGTGAATCAAGATAAACTACCAACGAGTCGATTTCACGAGAAATTGCCTCAGATAGCAAATTAATGACGGCAGTACACTCAGCCATATTGTTTGAAGTGGGACCAATGCACACTCCCCTTGATACCATCAATTGACCAGTTGGATAATAGAGTACCCAAGTTGCGGAAGCAAGATTCTGAGTGTACCGACTAGCACCATCGGCGAATCCAAAATAGACCAAGTCAACCATCAACACCTATCAAAGAAGACCAAAAAGTGTTGATATCAAAAAAATCTCGATAAAATATGTACAAATATACAAAATTTACAAAGAAGCCATTGCCTAGCTGCTACTTAAGCAAAGTAATTCTTAAGGTAGAGCCCATCTTGAGGCTCCACCAATTTGTTTCCTTCGAAATTGATTAACTCATACGACCCTTTTGTTAAAACTCGTTTGATTATAAAGGGACCGTACCACATAGGTTTGAATTTGTTTGCCCCCAAGGTGTCCTTATCTTGGTCGTAGACCAAGACAAGGTCACCTTTAGAAAAGACACGAGGACGGACAACTTTATCATACTGGGTTTTAACCCTTGTCTTATGAGCCCCATTTACTGTGGCTGCATCTCGATGCTGCTCATTGAGATGGTCCAAGTGAAGGAGGCGCTCTTCGAGACAAGAGGTCTCTGGAAGGAGCTCAACATCTAACTTAAGAGATGGGATTTCACATTCGATGGGGAAGATAGACTCCATCCCATAAACTAACTGAAAAGGTGTAAAACTTGTAGCAGTATTTATGGAGGTTCGGTATGCCCAAAGAGCCGGATACAACATAAGATGTTAATTGGATCGATTTTTATCAATTGTCTTTTGCAGGATCGTCTTAAGAGTTTTGTTTACTGCCTCGACCTATCCATTGGCCTGAGGATAATAAGGAGATGAATGTTCCTACCAGAAACCTAATTTGAGAGCTAATTCAGACATTAGTTGATTCTGGAAGTGACTACCATGGTCAGTGACAATCTCTATTGGGATACTGAACCTTGAGATAATATGATTAAAAAGGAACAATTTCACTGTCTCACTATCATTTTTATAAGTGGGCATGGCCTCAGCGCACTTCGTGAAGTAGTCTACGGCCATGATAATATACTTGTGATTCGCTCTTGATGGCGGATTACAAGTTGTAAAATCAATACCCCACTTAGTAAAGGGGCCAACAATGAAAATGGGAAAAAGAGGAGCTGGATGTGTGTGCATCTTCCGAGTGTAAAGTTGGCACAGGTGACAGTGTTTGACCGCTTCAACACAATATTTGAAGAGTGAAGGCCAAAAATAGCCGGCACACAAGATACGTTGAGTTGTAGCAAGCCCTGATAGATGACCACCACAGGCTCCATTGTGGCAGTCATTTAGCACTGACTCTGCCTCCTCTAAGGTTAAACAAAATCGAAGGATTGAATCAACCCCTCGATGATACAATATATCACCAATGATAACATAACTTTTAGCTAGGTGACATAATTTTCGACATTGATCCTTAGAGAAAGTAGAGGGAAACTTCGAAGTCTGGAGATAAACAATGATATCTCCATACCAAGGGTCGAGTGAAGAGATAAGGAATAAATGTTCATCAAGAAAACTTTCCTCATAAATATTATCCTCTCCACAAGGCAGCTCAGAAATTAGCTCGGGAAAAACCATAGATTTCTTAGACTTGGCAGATAAGAACTCGAGATCAAATTCTTGTAGAATGACAATCCATCGATTATATTTGCCCCCAATCACTCGCCTACTGAGGAAAAACTGAAACGGATTGACTACTGCCAAGACAAAAGTTTTTCAAAGCAGAATATAATGACGGAGTCGGTGGACAGCATGGACAGCTACCAAGGCCAACTTCTCAACCGGAGAGTAGCGAAGTTCAGGACCTATCAAGCCTCGGCTCAAATAATAAATCACATGCTTTGTGAGAGCGTCATCTTCCTGAATGAGAACCATACCAATGGTTGATTCTACTACAGTGAGATATAAAAGGAAGTCCCTACCATAATCTGGTGGAGTCAAAAGCGGGGCAGAGACTAATGCCTTTTTCAAAGCATCAAACGACCGATGCGCAAAGTCGTCCCACACGAATGGAACCCCTTTGCGGAGCAAACACATAAACCCTTTAGTGATCTAGGGATGGTTCGCTATAAACTATCTTAAGAAATTAGCCTTCCCTTGAATACTTTGAAGTTTCCGAATTGAGGACGAGGGAGGCAACTTGACTATTGCCTCTACCTTGAAGGGATCAACCCTAATCCCTTCATTTGACACAATGAACCCTAACACCCAACCGGACATAACCGCGAAAACACACTTGTTGGGATTCAACCAGATTTTATAAAAACGAAATCGCTCAAAAACCATTCGAAGATGACTAGGGTGATCAGTCCTCTTTCAAGAACAAGCAGCGAGATCATCCAAGTATGCTTCGATAATATGTTTAATGTCTTGGAAAGCATATGACATGGCCTACTAGAAAGTAGCCCCAACATTTTTAAGACCAAACAACATCTTTCTGTATGCAAAGGTGCCCCAAGGGCATATGAAAGTTGTCTTATGTTGATCTTCAGGACGGATAGAAATTTGATTATAACCAGAAAATTCATCCATGAAAGAAATAATCTCATTACCCGTACACTCGTCAATAATCTGATCAATGAATGGCATGGGGTAATTATCTTTCAGACAAGCCTTGCTTAGGTCCCTAAAGTCGATGCATACTCAGATTGTTCCTTGCTTTTTATCCATAGGGACTGGATTAGAAACCCAATCGGTACGAGGAACAGGGTATATAAAACCCGCCTTGAGCGAAGTTTCTACTTTGACTTTAATGGCTGCTACTTTCCTAGGATTAACCGGTCGAAGCCTTTAACGAACCGTCTTGGTGTTTTCATACGTCTTGGTCTCATGCTGAACTATAGAAGGATCGATGTCAGGTATTTCCTCATAAGACCAAGCAAATACATCTCGAAACTCCTTGAAGAGGTCGGTGTAAATTTGAATTTCCTCAGGGGAACATTCGATTCTGATGAAGAGATTCTCGATCACGTGAGGGTCCCTAGAGATGTTTATAGATATCATTTCTGAAATCACTCACATATTATCTTCGACACGAAAGCGTGTTGGAGCCAAAGGATTTGATATTGCACAAACATCACTAGTAAATAGCTCGGAGAACCTAGATTCCACTTCCTGCAATGGAGGAAGGAAATATGAACGATGGTGTAAGTCTTCCCAAGGTTGATCTACACCCATCATCACTTCGAGGATTGCTTCTTTAGAAGGTAAAACTGTATCTAAGCAGTCCAAGGCGGAGGTGGAATCAAGGACCCAAGCCAGGGCCACATCACCCTCAAAATCCTCTTCAGAAAAAGGAGTAGAGTGGACATCTGCAGAGTTAACCATGGACTGATATCTAAGCTTACCCGCAGACATAGGGAATGCCATTCCATTAACTTTTCCTTCAACGAATGTGGTCATGGTGAACGCAAGTTCCAAGGGTCTGAAAAATAATGAGTTCGGAAAACTCTTCTCGAGGAGACTCCTTAGATGATGAAACGACATTGATTCGAGCGATAGGAGAGGGAAAATCAAAGGGACCCATCAATGAGGAATACATCCCACTCCTATATTCTTAGTAGGTGGACAAGGGTTATCCACTAAGAGGACAGTAGAGTCAAAGATTTCTTGAGGATCCACTAGACAATAATCCAGCTGATCAACCTTAACGATTTTCCCTTCATGAGGAAAGAAGATGACATGAAACAGAGTGAAAACGACGACATCCATTTCGTATACCCAGTTCCTTCTTAAGAGGAGATTATAGTCTAGGTTAGCATCTATGACCTCTACTTCAATATTCATGACCTTTCCTCCAAAACATATAGGAAAGGCCGGGATAATCCCATGCGGCCTGTGAGAATGCCCATCAAATGCAGTCAGGAGGGTAGGTGAAGGAACAACTGAAGGAGATCCAATGGCCTTCCAGCATGACATTGACATAACGCACGTGGAAGATCCTTCATCAATAACAGTGCGAAAAATGTTAATCTTTCGATATGTAGACTTTATCTGAAAAGCCATGTGATCAGGGAGTCGCTTTTTGACATTTAACATGTCAAAAGTGAGCATTAAAGAGTTGGTTGGATTAACTGCCCAATTGCCGAGAGTAAAGCACTTCGTTGAGCCGAACACGACTGGAGAACCTCTAAGTGGACATGGCGCATGGACTCTGAGCCAAATCCTCAGCAATGGAGTAATTCTGGGCAGCCCTAGCATTAGGATTAATAGTCGCACATTTAGCGGAACCTTTCGGTATCCGTGGTATATTCTCAACAGGGGGTCGCTCAATATGAAGGTTGGTATTTACAGGAGCAGTTTTGTCCTTGGAAGTTTCAGCTTCACTGTAATCATGTGACCGAGTAGCCACATGGACATTGGAACCCATCATGAAAACATTTGATGGTTTTCCCCTTCCTGGGTGCCCCCCGAGGAGGTACTCAGATTTGAACTCGTGCTAGCAAGCAATTGCTGCCCTTGAGGGAAAGGGTTGGTTAACACAGCTTGAGAACTAGAAGCCCCTTGTTTTCCTAACAAGCGTTGAGCGTCCTAAATCTTCGGGCAGAGATGAGTTAAATGGTCTCCACTACACAACTTGCATGGAAACTTGAATTTCTTTCTAGATTCATTTCTACCTCCACCAGCATTATTGCCGGATTTATTTGTGTCGGCCTTCCCATCCTGATTCTTTTTCTTACCTCATCCTTTCTTTTTCCCATTTTTTTTATTTCCCTTGGGGTTATCAAATTGGACGGCATTAATTGAAGAGGGTTGGGAAGCCGAAGGGTTAGACGATGTGACTTGGTTGTTAGAAGCAATTTGTAAAGACAACTGCTGCAATTGACTCAACAGGTTCACCGCATTTGTGTCGACCGATCCAATGATACCATCCGCATGGGGACCTAGCTTCGACTTGGCTATATCAACCTTAGACCCAGGAGCACTTGGAAAGTATTTTTGTAGGATCCCAGACTAAGAGTAGATCAATTCTAATTGTTGCGCCCTAAAAATAGCTTGCTCCTCAGAATAGACTTCGGACATGGAGACATCTTTAGAGATTTCTGGTTGTAAAGATTTCAAAAACCATTCGAGATGATATTCCGAAGGAATTTCGGCTTTAATGAACCTTTTTCTCCGTCTGCATTCCTAAATATGATTAGAAATGTGAGTTGCCGTGTCCTGATGAAAAATGGCTAGAAGTTCAATTCCGGCATCATAACGAACAAGCAACTGAAAATGTTTAAGAAAATATTAGCTAAGTCGGCGAAAGATGTAAAGTTTCCCCCTGGCAACTCTATATACCATTTGGCGACATTACCAGTCAAGGTGCGTTGAAAAAGTCTCAACCTAACCGAGTTATCGATAAGGGAGTTTGATGAGCACCACAAATGAAATGTGGTTACATGGTTGCCTGGGTCTTCACCGCTCTTCCCTTCGAAATTTGGAATGTCCGAAGGGAGTCTGGTTGGGACCGGAGGCCAGGCCGAATTGTATTTGATTGGATCATTTGTTAATTTTGTGAGATCTGGCAAGTTCAAAGTTGCCAAAAATAGAAGCCTAGGAGGACCTTGGGGATTCCACCTAGACTGGGCGGAGCTCCCAAAGTTCTGAAAATATTGGCCTGGATTTTGGAAGGCACGATGCTGCCTGAAGTAACCAGCTGAACCAAAAGGCAAGCCTTGTGATCCAGCATAATGCAGAGTTTGACCAACTCCGGCCACAAAACCTCCATAACCGGCGAAGCTTCCTCCTAAAGGATTATAAGGAGTTGATAACCCCTGATAAGGATCCCAAGCAGAAGCTAGGGGAGGAATAATTCAGAACAAACTAACTGTGGAGTACGGATGTGCCCTTGTTGGCCGTAAAATGGATTCCCAGTTCCCATGCTACTCACCACAGTGTTAGTCTAACCTTGAAAAAGATTGCTACTTTGTCCTAAGGAAGAGAAAGGCATAAATCCAATTGTTGGGTTGGAATGTGGTATATGACCACTTCCAAAAGGAAAACCCTGGAATGAAACCGATCCACCCATCGTGGAGGTGGAGGCACTGAACGGAACTGACAGAATACCCTGTGAATGAGTGCCAAATGGGAAGAATCCAGAACCAAAAGCATTGGTTTGGGAGTTTCCACTCGTAGAAGGAATGGAGGTAGACCCAACTAAAGATGTGCTAGCAAAAGACCCGAATAAAGAAGCAGAGCGGATGGAAATAGTTCCTCCCCCTTGTACAGATATTGGGGTCTACATAGTCATAACACTTGTAGTAGAAGCCATGCTTCCGGTAGTGGTCATCGATGGTAAGTGCGTAATGTGACCTAGACTTGATGGTCTATGTGTTGGAGACCCAACGTATTGTAATAATTTTGGATGACTAGAAGGTAGGGGAGAATTCGGAGCTGCTAACGACTCTGAGAGTTCTTCTACCTCTACATTATCTTCTGCTCGAAAGAGAACTCGAGAAAGTACTGGAGTATTTCTCTCTTGTTTTGTGGAAGTATCAAGTCTATCTTGAACACTAATGCCCTCGAGAGGAGGATCAATCCCCGATGCTCAGCTGCCATGGGATGAAACCCACCGGAATAATTACCTCTGCGCCTTCTAGGAGAAGTCTCTAAACTTGGTGGTGAAACACCACGAAGTCTTCGATACTGTCTAGGTGATCGGTCAGCCACTTTGAATTTTTTGTTAAGATCTAACTAAAGACTCAAAAAATTGAAAGCTAGGCCAACTAAGAGCACAAAGCACACACTATAAAGTCTCTATAAGATATCAGCCAGTCAAACAACTTCTAAGTATTTATGCTTCGGGTGATTAGGACCGGACACCAAAATATGAGAAAGTGAAATAAGGGGTCTTCCGAAGATAGTCTGGGATAATGATTGCCCAGTCCTATCAGCGAAGGTATCAGAGGAAGTTACGCTGACCTCCTAACAACAGCCTGTGCTGGTGCAAGCCCCCAAGCTTCGCAAGGGTGCCCTCCAGTAGTACCATTGCGAGTGATACAATGTCGACCTCAGGTGCCACGGGATTCCCCTCCATAGCCACCTATGTAGATCCCTATGAGTAGCAACTAAGTTTACCAACTCGTATCAAAAGCCAGGCGGAACAACCATGAGGTAAGTTTGGACAAGTTGGAGAGGGGGTATCTCTCTTCCCTGTCTTCACTGACCCTCGTGCTTAACTCCCATATCCAGAGCTTTCCTGGTCTTTCTAACGCTATTGGATTTTCACTCACTATTCAGACTCCTATGTTCGATAGTTTAAATGGCCTTGGAGAGTTAAATATCCACTCACCTAATTCAAGGCCCTAAAAATATCCTAAAATTTGTTGGTGTGTCTAACTTGACAATTATAAAAAGTTCTAGTATATTTTAATTAGCGCTTGATTTTAAATGGGTTGTTATTTAAGTCAAGGGATAAGCGGAAGTGAAACTAGTGGTGTTTCGATGCAAAAGAAATTAATAAAAACCAAACTACATGCAAATGCACTTGTTTTTTTTTCGATGAAAGGAATTTCTACAGGGTTCAGAGGAAATTCAAATAAAGCTACAACTTTTTCTTTTTCTTTTCTCCAAACTTCACACTCACAAAAGTTAACAAAACTAGGAATGCCTATAAAGATGCACAAATTAATCCTAATTCAACAAGTACATGCTAATGTAAAACTCAAAACTACTCTTAAATCAAGAAATGAAAGTTGCTTTTTTATCAATTTTTGATTTGTCACTTAAAATGTTTAGATGGAATATAATTTTTTATTGCTTATTTCATCTAAGCAATAAAAGCAAGATGAAGACAAACAAAAATGCACTTTCACTCAACAAAAAGGAAAACTAAACCAAAACAAAGTTCAAGAAAGCAAAACAAAGTTTCAAGAAGTTTCCTTCAAAAGCAAAACAAAAAAAAAAATATGACTTTTGAAAAGTGCTCTAACAAGACTTAAACTTTATGATCGAAGAATAGGCAATGAAACACTTTGCGAGTTTGCAACACAAAACAAGTGAGAACTCAACAAAAAGGGTGCTTCGAAATGATCTTAACAATCAAAAAGCAGCGAGACGAGCTTGGCGATGAAAACCAAAAGATTGAAAAGACAACTTTCAATAAAGTGTGAACCAACAACATTTGGTAAGCAAGAAAAGCAGATGGTCCTTAAAATATAGTTTGAATATGCAAACCAAAAAGTCACCAAACAAAACTCAACACAAAGATTGAAATCAATCTTTCTGCCCTGAAGACACAAAGCAGCCAAGATTCCTTGCAAGAAACCTTGCGTGCTTAAGCAAAAACAATGATGTTTGCAAGAAAAACAAACAAGGCCAACCTTTTCACAATCAGAGAGAATTTGAAATAAGATGCTTGCTGTAAAACTAACGACTGTGACAGAACAGTAACTATTCCAGACTGAATCAGACCAGCATACAAACTTCTAGAAACAAAAAGATTTTAGAAATCTTGAAAATTATAAGATATACGCGACTGTGTTTGTGCACAGATGCGTGTATATGCGACAAGGCTTAAGGAAACATGCATATACACAGGTTCACTTAAGGAAATATGTGTATATAAACTTCTGTAAACAGAGAAAACAACGTATATAAAAGCTTTCAAGAAAAACAAAAAATAGTCTGAAAAACCTGATCAAAGCTTGCAATTCAGGAATAGACTCACAGCAACAGAAAGTAAATAGACAACTGAGCCCTGATTGGCTTGAATACACCAAACTAGGAATAACAATATTGTTGTACCCAATGGAGTCGCTAATTCTGTTGTGGGATAAATTCCCCTAGGGTCTTGGGTTGATACCCTAGCAGACTAGAGCTAATCTATGCAGAGAAACACACATTCCAAACAACCATAATGCTAATATAAGCAAACTCTATGATAGGGGGCGTACCTGAGGTCCTACGTTTGAGAAGTTCCTTCCATGGTCCAAACCCTTCTTGGAGTTCCTTTTGCTCCTTTGACCTACAAAACAATCAATTCAAGAAAGTACAGTAGTATATGGACTAAACATCATAAAGAAACCATCTTCATATTATAATGAAAGGTAGTTAATTATGCCATTAAACAACCATTCACATATGAATCGTAACATGAATATCACAAACATGAAGAAGATTTATATCAGGAAAAAAGACATGTGTTTCTTTTATTATAGACAAATAAAGTACATAAAGGAATAATTTCACCTGATTCGTCCTTTCGCAGGCTCCAAGCAGAACCATCTCCCGGATTCGTCCAGTCTCAAGCCTTTAACAAACTCCTTCCATGACTTACTCCATGATATCTCAAGTAGTATGAAGACATCAACGCACATAAGGAAACAAGAGCTTCCTGTAAAAATGGGGGAAGTGTAGGAGGCACTAGGATCTTCAGACCTAGTCAGGGAAATATCAACATAGTAATCTTTCTCTCTCTTCTCTCCTCCCTTACGCCTTCCCATTTGAAGCCTTTTATACTTCTCCCAAAGTAGTTTTTTAGTTGGGAATTCGTTGGGAATAGTTGGGAAACGGGCACTAACAAGTGATCAACAGGGGAAACCCATGATCTCTGCCCGAAATTAAGGAGATTTATTTTTTTTAAGTGTTTTAAGACATATACACCGGTTGGGTATACACAGACCTGCATATACATGCGTTTAGCTCAGGGAAATGTCGCGTATAAGGAATAAAACACTGTTTTTTTTAATTTTTGGACTAGGTCTGGAAGGAGGGGTTGCCCTAGGCCATAAGTGCAGCATCACAAATGAAAAGAGTGAGATTTGGAGCTATAACAACGTGACCCAGCTAGGAGCCACCACGTGGTAGCCTAAGGGCCGCCAAAAATAGAGCTAAGGTTCGAGCAACAATGAGTTGCGGTCGAACTCGTGACCTCCAAGCGACAAGTCTAAGCCTCTTGCCAATGCGCCACATGATTATGTCTTAATAACTATGGGTTTCAACTTTTATTTAAATTTTAAATCCACATCATTCATAGGAAGGGGACAGCCCATCAGGCCAGCCTTTTGCCATATGGCCACCCACAGGATTACATCAGAGCGGAGTGGGGGTTGGGCCAGTGGGGGCAGGCCATTCGCCTTAGCGTTGGGCACGTGGCCACCCACATGTCCAAAATTTTGGATTTAAAGCCTTATAGAAAATTTTATGTGTCCAACCATTTGACTTGGAATTAGGTGAAATCGGCGCATGGTTAGCGGAATTGGAGGCGAATTTGTAGGATGGTGTCGGATTTTGGGGAAATTGCGGTGCCATAAATTTTTCTATTTTTTACCAAATCAAGAGTAGGAAAGAGTCTATACAAGCATTTTAGAGCCATTGGAACAAGTTTCAGAGCTATTTGAATATTGTAAAGTGATGTATTCACACTTTTGAACATAATAGAGAGGGTCAAACCATTGGAAGTTGGACCAAAGAGACGTAGCCTAGGTAGGGTGAACTCCTTCATCATGTGTTGTTGTGATATTGTTTTGGTGATGTTCATGTCTGCTATATGTTGTTGCTTAGTCATTTTTTTATGTTAATTTGGACATGAAATTTCCATAAAAACACTCAAAAACTCAGGTTAAAACTTGTAATTAACCTCATGAATTCTTAAGCACTTTTACATATTCTGAAGAGGAATTTAGCACAACAAAACTAATTTTCCATTTAGATCAAATTTGGTATTAGATCTCTTGGTTTTCTTTATGCAAGGAGGATTTAACTGTTTGTAAGTGAATTTCATGCTTACAATATTGAAGCTCAAGAGACGAGAATGACAACTGGTTAAAGATCCTGAAGTTGGGTCAAGGGGAAGGAGTGCAAGATTTCCACAATCTCCACCACCATTTCTACCTGAATTGTAGTTGAAGCTTCAGTGAACATGTCACGTGAAGGAGAGCCTACAAATATGACAAATGATGAGAAGCTTTTTACAAAGGATTTCTTTGACACGATAAAGATGGTGAAAGTCCTCTATGAAGAGAGGAATACAAGACTACAGGGTGAAATATCCAATCCTCCAAAAGGAGAAGGTTCTTCAGGAGGAGGAAGTAATGGAAATGGAGGTAAACCTCCACCCTCTCCACCATCATCTTCATCTTCATATTCAAAATCATCTTCACCATCTTCCACTAATACAACCCTTACTCATACTCATCAACATACCTCAAAGGAATTGGTAAAAAATCCCTATTAAAACTTGATGTTAAATTTGAACTGCCCATGTATAATGGTGAAGTGAATGCAGAGAATCTTGACAATTAGGTTCATCAGTTGGAGGTCTATTTCAGAATTCAAAAACTTCAAGATGATGACATAAAGATTCATCTAGCTTCCTTGAGGCTTGAGGGTGCAACACTAGTATGGTGGGAAGCCAAGATACAACAAGAGATTAAAAAACATGGTAAGATCTCAATATTTTGGTCTGATTTCATTGCTACAATTAAAAGACAGTTTTACCCTCTAGCATATATGTAGAAAGACATCATGAATTGGAAGAATTTTAGACAACTTAAAGATCAAAATGTGTAAGATTACACTCAAGAATTTAGAAGGTCTTTAATGTTAGATGTAGATTTGCAATCACAAGATGCATTGCTGAAGTATATAGGGGGTTTACACAATTACTTTAGGTATCCTATCCTTATGTTTAATCCCAATAATCTAGATGAGGTTTGTGTGCAAGCCACTCATCTTGAGACAAGAGGGAAAAATAATCCAGAAGAGGGTAGTAAAAATCCATTTAAGGGTAAAGGAAAAGAAAAGGGCTTCAAAGGGAAAGGAAAGGAAAATGAAACCATAGAGAAAATAAGATGCAAGCATTGTTCTAAAGAGGGTCACAATGAATCTCATTGTTGGAAGCTTCATCATGAGATGAAACCAAAGAAATTCAACAACAAGGGAAAACAAAAGACAATTGCAACCACTCATCAGGATTTGGGATCCAACTCGGGTGATGAAACTAAAATTACAACCATGAGTATGAAAGGAAAAGAATCCATTGCTAGCACTAGCACTTCAGATTTACACAATGAATCCAAATTAAAAGAAATGGATAGAACTTTTTCACATAAAGGTAATCTCAAAGCATAGCAAAATCGATACTCTTTTTGATAGTGGCTCTCAAGCCAATCTCATCTCTGAAAACACTATCAAAATTTTAAACTTGGAAACCATTCCACATGATAAGCCATATCCATTAGGATGGGTGCGTGACAATGCACAATTGCAAGTAACTAAAAAGTGTAGACTGAATTTCACCATTACTGCAAATTTCATAGATGAAGTGGAACTTGATGTTGTGTCATTAGACATATGTGGTATAGTTTTGGGTAGCGCGTACCTCTATAACATAAAATCTATCTTTCATAGACATGAAAACAAATACCATTTTTTCAAATATGGGGTAGAATACATTGTAAGAGCCCATAGCAAGAAACAAAATCTTTCACTTGTTAATGCGGGGCATATGAAAAAACTAGTGAATTCTAGCAAGAATTGTATGCTTCTAATGATAAAACCCAAAAATGATATTGATAATGAAGTTTTTCAATGTTGTGACTCAAGATTGAAATCTGAATTGGTTGATGTTGTTAACAAATATGATGAGATGTTTGAGGAACCAAAAGGATTGCCTCCCAAGAGAGGAATCCAACATGAGATACAACTGCAGCAATATAGTCATCTTTCTAACATTGGCATGTATAGGATTTCAGTGATGCAAAGTGAATAAATTAAAAACAAAATTCAAGAGTTGTTGGATAAAGGGATCATCAGGCCAATTTCTTTGACATGTGGGTCACCTATTGTTTTGGTGCCAAAGAAGGATGGAACATGGAGCATGTGTGTGGACTTTCGTGCATTGAAAAATATTACGATAAATAATGATTTGATTGATCAATTGAAAGATGAAAATTATTTTACTATGTTGGACTTAAAAAGTGGCTACCATCATATTAGAATTTCTGAAGGAGACATTTGGAAGACAACATTCAAGAGAAAACAAGGTTTGTTTGAATGGCCAATTATGCCTTTTGGTTTTTGTACTGCTCCTACTACCTTCATGTGTGTGATGAATGATGTGTTGAGGCCATTTCTTGATGAATTTTTTATAGTCTACTTAGATGAGATATTAATTTTCAGTGAATCTTGTGATGAACATGACATGCATGTGAGAAAAGTACTTGATGTCTTAAAGAAAGAACAATTGTATTTAAATATGTCAAAGTGTGAGTTTGGAAAAACATCTTTAGTTTACCTAGGTCATATTGTTGAAGGAGGTGATTTGAAAATAGATCCCTCCAAGGTTGATGGAATTTTGAATTGGCCAAGGCCCAAGACAGTTACTAAAGTAAGAATTTTTTTGGGAGCAACCCAATATTGGAGAAAATTCATTGCTAACTTTTCTTCTATAGCAACACCTTTGCATGCATTGACTAGTGTGAAAAAAGGTGTTTTTAGTGGGGATGAAAACAACCAAGATCCTTTGATTTATTGAAGGAAAAGATCATTTCATCCCCAGTACTTGCAATTCCAGACTTGAGATAGTCATTTGAGATCCAGACTGATGCTAGTGACTACCCCATGGGTGAAATCCTCATGCAACATGGTAAGCCTATATGTTTTCACCGGAAGCTTTCAATGGTGCAGTGATTAATTATCCTACATATGACAAGGAATTGTATGCATTGGTTAAAAGTGTGGAAGTGGAAACACTACTTAATGGGTAAGGAAATAATCATTCACACTGATCATCAACCATTTCAATACTTGCAATCTCAATCTAAGTTGCAGCAATCAAGGAACTTCCAATGGATAAGTTTTCTTCAACAATTCCACTTAGTAATAAGGTATAACAAAGGTGTCTACAGTAAAGTGTTTGATATGATTTCTAGGCCTATTATTAGTGTGGCTACTTTACCCAAGCATAGTTATGTTTTACATGAAAGTTATATTCAGTATTATGCATTAGAAAATGACTTTCAAGATGTTTATGCAACCTTGACACAAGGTAAACAAGTAGAGGAATTGGATTATCATTTGCATGATAACTTGTTGTACCATCTTGCTAAGATTTGTATTCCACAAGGAGAAAGAGTCAACATCATAAGAGAGGCACATACTACTCTTATTGTTGGTCATTTTGGTGTAATTAAGACAATGTCACATCTACAGAAGTATTGTTATTGGCCTCGTATGCTTGAAACTATGTCACATTTTATTAAAGCATGTCCATTATGTGTGGTCAGTAAGCCTGGTAATAGGAAGTTAGGATTGTACACACCACTTTTGGTACCTTCACGACCATGGGAGAGTGTTTCTACGGATTTTGTAGGAGGTCTTCCATTGTCAAAAAGAGGTCATGATTATTTGTACGTAGTTGGTGGATAGGTTTAGAAAAAATTTCATTTTGATACCATGTAAAAAGTAAATTAGAGTTGAACAAACTGCTCAATTATTCTTTCAGGATGTATGGGTTCATTTTGAATTGCCCACATCCATTGTTAGTCATTGAGATTCTCGCTTTGTTGGGAATTTTTTGTTGAGCTTGCGGGAATTCTTGGACACCAAATTGAAAAAGAGTACAAAATTTCATCCACAAACAAATGGTCAAACCAAGGTGTGAACATGTTAGTGATACATATTCGTGGGTATTGTAGCAAGCATCCTAAGTTGTGGCATGAACATTTGCACTACCTTCAGCATGATTACAACCAGGCCAAGCACTCTTCAACTCAAACATTGTCATTTGAAACATGTTTGGGATACTTGCCTAAGTCACCTTTGGATTTCATTTTTGGAAAGGATGTTGCTATTGATGGTCTTAGTGACATAGACAAGGAAAGAATGTTCATTATCCAATTAGTACACCAAAGAGTTCAAGAATAGTTGGAAAAGAGCCAAGGAAAGTACAAGTCAAGGCATGACAAGCATAGGTTAGATCACAAGTTCCAATTTGGTGATGAAGTTTGGCTTCACATTGGCAAAGAGAGGCTCCAAGGAGAAGGTAAAAAGTTGAAACCAATTAGATATGGTCCATTCAAAATTCTGGAAAAGATTGGTGGCAATGCCTTCACATTATATTTTCCTTAATATATGCAAATTTATGTTGTTAATGTGAAAATTTAAGGTTGTATGAACCTCCTTTGATTGAATATCAAGGAGAGAATGATCAAATTGCTTCCATTGGAGATTTCTCTCCTGAATACCTTGATGAAATACAACAAGACACCATTCTTGACAGAACAAAAAGGTCTTCAAAACAAGTGAGTGTGGACTACCTTCGAGTGGGGCTCAAAGGAACAAATCCTTCCAAGTCCAAATGGATCGAGATTGGAAAGGTGAGGGAACTATACCCTCACCTGTTGGAAAAATACATGTGATCTTTTGGGGTCCAAAAGGCTTCTAGTGGGGAGGAATGATCAGGTGCTAAAAATTTTGATGAAAATTCAAATTTGTCAGATCGGTGTGGAACATGAATGACAACGTAGTTCTCATCATCCTAAATCCATTGTAACTTGTTTCATGTGAAACAGACTCTATATGCTCCTATAAACATGTTTTGTTTGTTTACCTAAACAGATGAATTTTAAGAACAAAATGCAGATAGCCCTATAAGAAGTCCATATTGCTAATGTGACGATGGTTGGGCATTCCTACTTAGCCAAGTGACTATGTATATAACTGATTTGACCTACGTTGAATGGTGTGCTACCACGTGGCAAGTGCTTAGGTGGATTTGTGGACGAATTTTATTGGATGGTTGGTGGCCAACCACAGGCTGCCACATGGTCCAGGCAAGGGTTGCCACGTGGTAGCCTAAGGGCCACCAAAAATTGGGCCAAGGTTCGAGCAGTAGCGAGCAAGGGTCGAACCCGCGACCTCCAAGAGATAAGTCTAAGCCTCCTGCCAATATGCCACACGATTATTTATTAGTAACTATGGGGTTCAACTTTATTTAAATGTTAAGTTTGTGCCATTACGAGGAAGGGGCCAACCCTTGGCCATATCGCCACCCACAAGACGGCAGCAAAGCAAAGTGGGGGCCCAACCGGTGGGGGTGGATCGTTGGCCTTAGCCCCAACCACGTGGCCCCCGACATGTTCAAAATTTTCAGATTTAAGACCTTATAAGACATTTAATGCATCCCACAATTTCACCCGAAATTAAAAAAAATCATCGCTTATTTAGAGGAATTGGAGGCGAATTTGTAGGATAGTTCCAGATTTTGGGAAAATTGCGGTGCAATTAGTAGAATGACTTGGGGAAGCCATACCTTCGTTAGTGTTTGACAAAATGAGGAGCAGAAGGAGGCTAGACATACATTTTTGGGCATTATGGAGCCACTGGAACAAGTTTCAGAGCTATCTGAGCATTTTAAACTAATGTATTCACACTTTTGAGCATAATAGAGAGGACCAGGCCATTGGAAGTTAGACCAAAGAGATGTAGCCTAGGCAGGGTGAAATCCTTCATCATGTGTTGTTGTGATAATGTTTTGGTGATGTTCATATCTGTTATATGTTGTTTTTCAGTCATTTGTTTATGTTAATTTGTACATGAAATTTACATAAAAACACTCAAAAAATCAAGTTAAAACTTGCAATTAACCTCATGAATCCTTAAGAACTTTTACATATTCTAAAGAGGAATTTAGCACAACAAAAATAATTTTCCATTCATTTCAGGTATTGACAATAAAATCACTAAAAATTTACATATCAAACCCTAAAATAGAGACCTAAATTAAACACTAAAAATTGAGCCACTATAGCCCATAGAAGACATCCACTGCCGCCATAGTCATTTTAATTCAACACTGGGAGTTATGTATTGTTAATTTTAGGTATGCTCTATTCTTAGAGAAACTTATTTCAATTTTTCCAATTAGCTCAATATCTTTTCCATATTAGGAATCACATCAGCATAATAGTAAATTGCAGATAGAACATAAACATAAATCGTAGAAGACAAGCCAAGACAAGAGGACACAAGATGCGGCTCTAGACAGGGACAAACCCCAATGTGGGGAAACCCTTGATCAATTCTTCTTATATGTTCTTCAATAGTTCAACAAGGAGAGAGAGATAGTACATATACCTCAGAATTCAACATATTGACTTATCTAAATAAGAGCATAGATCTTCTCGAAGAAGATAGCATATGAGGTAGTTGATCTGAGTTGAGTAGAAGGCATACTACTTCCACTGATCCAAGGTGATGCCATCACCATGTTGCACCTCATTGTGCTGCACTCAATCATCATGTTGTACCTAACATTGTGATGCACCCAATCACTAAGATGCACCCAATGACACACCCATCATGTTGCATCCATAACTGCATCCAATATGCTTCAACCATCAGCCATTTTCACTTACCAGTCTTAGCTGCTCTCCATCATCATGTTGCACACATCATACTATTGCACCATATCATCCTGCTTCTTATCCTTGTGTTGTATCTTGATACACTTGTGCTGCACACCCTTGAATGCCATTAGCAACCCCTTGCTATGTTTTTATTGCCTGCGGCTTATCACATAGCAATCCTTGTAGCAAACGTATCCTAGATAGTTTCCAATCATCATTAACACAACAACGCTTAGCCTTGCTGCAATGCTGCAATTCTAGGACTAGTTAGGCTACAAATCATAGTCCCTAACAACCAATCAAAACTAGCCCAGAATTTCTCCTAATGACTGTGGGTGTCCTCCAATGATATGTTGCCCTCCATGTTGCCCCTTTGAGGTAGTTTCAAGCACAACGCTTTTGCCTATCTCCCTAACACAATAGCAAAATCCAAACAATTCCCAAACAACAATGTTGTCTTCTCATAAACTCTTCTTAACTAACATCACATGCTAGCACCTGATACACATTCATTCCTCACCTCTATCATAGGGATCCTTCTGCTACAACTAGGGTCTATGGTTAGGGCTCCTTTAAGGCCTCTTCATGACACTAGATCTTGCTGCATATAGAATCTCCTCTAAATGGTAGAGAGATCTCCCTTTGTTATGGCTAAGGGCATCACTCTTTGATGTGTCTAAGGGTTGTCTCAACCCTTCCAAAATATTGTATAGGATTAGGGCATGACTTTGATTAGCTAGGGCATGAAAAGACCTACGGCTAGGGCATGATAGGACTACATTAGGGTCAGCTGTTAGGCCTCCTTCACTGTGCTAGATCTCCCTGATTGGAATGTGGCTAGGCTTCATGAACTGCGGTTAAATCTCCTTGTTTGGACTGTGGTTATACCTCGTTCTTTAGGACTGTGGCTAGGGTAGTATTAGACCTTTTCTTGACTCCGTCCAAACTGTTGCTAGAGCTTCTTGTTTAGTCTCCTTTCCTCTTGTGTTTAGGGCTTCATCCTCTTAGATTTATTTTGCTACCAAAACCCAAAACAAGTGGAGAAAAATCAAGAGTGAAGTGTGTGTCTAAATGACTATCAAGCAAATTCCTTTATACTAAATGTTGAGCACAAGTGGAGATTATCTGTTTGTTGGCCGATCTTGACGAATTGTCCCATAACACAAATAAATTCATATCTCCATGAATACTTATCAGAATCAGATGATCTTTAGACCTATCCTACACCTCTTGATGAAAGGAATCCAAGAAAAATATTAGTTTCCATAAATAAGATGACCCACATGGATTTTGGCCCTAGTTGTCAATTATAACATGTATAAAATATGAGCATTGAACATGTTGGATTTCCCATTTTCTTCGGAAAAACTAAATTATCTGAATCATTTTCAGCCTACTTCCCCATGGATGTGGAAATATGTATTGATATTTTCTTACCATTGCCAAATTCCCCTTTTGATATGAAAATCTATGCTTTCTTCTGCAACATCAAGTGGCTCACGTCTCTTTAGTGATTGCTGGATTGAATAGGGAAACACGTGTTGTCCCTAATGATGACAAATTAAATGGTATTAAAAATGGTCTCAGTACAGTAGTCCAACAACCTATAATTGCATAAGACATTGAGAGAATCACCAATGTAGTCCATCCATCCCATCAACGGAAACATTTGTGCGTCTGATCTAAAAAAGGGGCACTAAAGGCTTCTTGTGAGATTACAGGAACCTCTCCCACTTCCAGAGATTAATTATTCCCAAGACAACTATGATTATCCAATGCGGAACTAATAATGTGCTTGACAATAAGGTGTATGCTTATGTTTATTTTAACTGATTATATGCCTTAAAATCTGTTGTTTGTGCTAATATGTAAATACACGTAACAGTACAACAGTGTAGCAAATAACAAACACATGGACATCAATATGAATTTGGAGTTCACCCAAAACTCTTGGGCTACGTCTCCTCAAGCTCTAGGCAACTCGACTAGGCTCTTTGGAATTATGGCATCAGTTCTTTTACAAGGTCCACACTCAACTCCACTATTTTTCACAGAAACAATGGGCTTAGAACACCATCTCATCACTGACTCTGAAGCGCTCAGCCTTCTAGCTCTGCGCTCTCTCTCTGGCTCTCAGTTCTGGCTCTCAGCTCTCAGCTCTAGCTCTGGCTCTTGGCTCTAGCTCTGGCTCTCGGCTCTGGCTTCTCTGAACTCTCTCTCTTAGCCTCTATGTGCATAAATGGTTTTCTAGATCTCCCAACGACCTTTAGCAACCTTCCAACGACCTTTTGCAGCTTTGCTGCCAGTCAATCATGCTCTCTGGCTTTTCACTCTCTCTCTCAGCTAACAACTCTCCTTCAGCAACCTCCTGTGCTCACCAACTAGGATTTCTACTCCATTGAAGCATTTTTCCCGCCTCTATGGCTTCCCCAGTTGTTTCTTGCATGTACTCATCCCTCTGCGGCTCTACGGCTTCTCTGCTCCTTGTCCATTCAAATCCCCTCTAAGCATTAAACAATCATTGTCAAATGCCTTCAGGCATGGTGGCCACCTATTTTTAACCGAAAGGACCAATGGCATGGTTAAAATCCCTAGGAACACATTTCCCTGTATACACAGAGAAATACACTAAAAACACGCAAAAACTCTTTCTATCGGACTTAAAAAATCATCGAATCTGCCCTATAATCCTTTCAAATCTGCCTTTGGTTGCTATCACAAGCCCACCATGGATCTGGGTGATCTCTGATCCAATGGTTGATATTCATCTCGGGCGGCTTATGCGCGCGAAGATTACTCGCCCGAAAAGGCGGTTTTCTCTCTCCGGCGCCATGCCACGTGTTGGCTAGTGTATGGGATCGAGCGAAGCCCATCCAATACCACTTACTGCCTGAGGCCCACCCGAAATCCCACTCATTACGAAACTCAAATAATATAAAGTTGCATGTCTAAACCTTTCAGGTCCATTTTATCGCTCCAGATGTATTTCCTTTGTATTTCGTTTATTTAACGAAAATGCGAAAATACATAGGAAAACCCTTTTTACCGGAACTCAAAATATATATATTCGCATCCATAAACCCTTTCGGGTCTGGCTTAAGTCGCATATCACATCACATAGCGTAATGGCCAAAACCCAAAATAAAAAGGAATATATAGAAAATATGAAAATACGGACCTCAAAATTTATGCAATCGAGTCCATAATCCCTATCAAGTCTGGGTCCTAATCACTAATCGCAATCGCAATGGCCTGGGGGTCTACCCTTTGGGTATGTCGACTCGCTGACGTCGATATCAACAATCGCATGTCACATTGGCCCGGGGGTCCTTCCCTTTTGGGTGTGTCGGTCGCTGATCCATCGATTAACAGATCGCAATCGCTCCATCGCATAGCCTGGGGTCCCGATATCGCATTTGGGCCTATCTCTGATGCGATAAGTCGAAAATCAATAATCGAGGGCCTCTTCCACCTCTGCTTTAAGTCCTTCCTTTTGGCTATTGTGATGTGATTTCCTTTAAAAGGCCTTTTATGCCATTTTTAGGAGAAATGCCTCCTTTTTCAAAGGACAAAGGAAATATTCTTTCTGCGATAACTTCTGCATCTAAAGTCCATTTTAGCCCATTCAAATTGCAGTGGATTGAGGATGAAAATATCTATGAAATGGGACTATTTCCAAGAGCATCCTTGGAATTTCATTTTGCTTTGTGAGGAGCACTTTAGACTTAGAAGTCTATCCAAGATCCATTTTGGATCACACCTTCCCACTAAAAGAACTTTTGGTCTCCAAAAGACTGATATACTGATCTGAACAATAAATGAGAGTAACAACACCCTCTTCTTTCAGCCTCCACATGCTTGCCTTGCATAGTGCCTCTAAACCAAAGCCTCTAACCACTTTCCTTATTGGATATGCTGGTCCTCCTGGGAAGAACTACCTTCCTCCTTGCCTTCCTACAGAACTCCTACTGAGATGGTCACAGAAGGTAGTTTGAACTTTTTTGCCCTGATCATTGATCCAAGGTGGCTCAAACAAATGTGAATTACATCTGCTTCATAAAAAATTTCATTTGTACTTGTTGAAAAGCTGCCAACAACAACTGTTAACAACAATAGAAACATAAACAACAATTGGATGGACTAAATTCCTACTTCACAAAAGAAACAAATTTCACATCTTGTGAACACCTTTATGTCTTACATCTGCATACAAATGATGGACTAGATAACAAGTCCACAAAACATGCCTTTAAAACAAATGACCCTTCAAGTCAAGCATGTAGAAAAAGACCACTAGGACTCTTTTAAAAAAAAAGATGAAACACTTCATCATTATCTCCATCTTGGAGACCAAATCAACTTTTCTTAAGTCAATATTACATGCATGTTTAAAGCAATCATCCCTTCAAGTTAATTACACATACATGTTCAAATACAAGGAAAACATCAACATCCCTGTGTTCATGCATGCATTTCATCCTTCAACTTTCACTTAAGCACACTATACTTTCGAAGATGAAATGAAATATAATGTTGTAGCAACAAAGTGAGCCTCGTACTCAACTTCTTCATTCACCTTCTTGGTAGAAACCTGCAACTTGCATTCCATTAACAATGAAATGAAAATAGATGCATCAATAGACATGCAATCTTAATTGGATAAGAACTCTAGCCATTTCTTACCAATCCATTTCAAAATTCCTTCCTTTGTTTGCAAATCAGCATCAACATGTGAATCATCCTGAGACACATCATTAATGGAATCTTCCTTTCCATTTCTGCCATTTTCTCTTTCCACCTTCTTCAGCTTTTGTGGAAGCATTGCTAGATTCAGAGTCCAACACTTTTCAACAAGATGTCCTTGCTTATGGAGGTAAGTGCAACACATATGCATCCTCTTGACATCATGATTTGCCTTGTCCAATGGACCTTTGGCTTCTTGTTTCTTTTTCTTCAAAAGTTTCATGTATTCTAGCCATTCTCTTCCAACAACTAGAAACATGACAGTTATCCAAACCACAAAAGGAACATGCAATTCTCTTCCCATATCTATGTGGAAATTTCTCATGCTTTGCAAAATCAAAAGGAAGATGATTAGAACTAGATTTATACCTTTTTATTTCCTTCATGAGGAGGTGAAGAAAATGAAGAAGTGGCTCCCTTTAGAACACCATCAATCTCTTCAAGGTTGTCAGAGTTTTCACAACTCCCTGGTTCAAGTGTGTGCTTCTGAACACCTGCATCCTGCAAATGATGTTTCAAGCCATTGCATTCCTCATGAATATAATCTTCACACTCTTAAGGTAGAAGACCTATAATGCAACTCCTTCTTAGAGCTGTTTCAATGGCCTTGATGGTTGCTTTGGAACTTTCTCCATAAGACTCTCCATAACCAAGACCCAAATACTTAGGCCTTTCCTCAACTATTATTGGCTCAACAATACCTTTTGCATGTTTACCCAAGCCCTTTCCTTCATAGCCCATCTTGGACATTAGCTTGGAACCTATGCCTCTATTATGTTTTTTAAAAGAACAATATAAGCATTCTTAGAAGAATTTGAAGACAAACTGGAATGATTTACCTTTTATTCAAGTTGATACTTGACCAAGGCTTCTTTCGCAACAAAGAGCTGTGACTCCAACTCATGCATCCTTTTCAGTTTCATATTTGCAATATGAAGTTGTCTCTCCATTTCCTGTAATTTGTCAGAAATCATATGCTTCTCTTCCTCCACGGAATTCAACTGCTCTCTAGGTATGTTGCTCTTCCTTCCATCCTGATACATTTCCCTCACCTTGTCCATCATGATGAACAAGTCTTGCTTCATGTCTCCATCAAAGAATCTTGTGATGAAGGAGGAATTTGAGGATACACCTGTAGAAGTTGTCATTATGCCAATGAACAAAAGAACTTCAAACAAGACTAACAAAGAGCTTATCCAAGCAACCTTTTGCAACAAACCTCTTGTGCTTCAAGGATTGCTTTGAGGTCCTTTGGGATAGAATAATGCCTTCATCCCTTCTTCCTTCTTGTCCTTCCTAGACTGAGCTATCAATAGATTTCCCTTCACCTCTGAAAACTCAAACAATAGTCAATCTGCAACAAGCATACAATCAATCAGACAATCAATCCTTGACTGCCCAAACACCTTTTAGACAAGCAATCTTTTGCTCTATCAATCAAGCATTATGATCTGATTGTACGGTTGTGTTATATTGTTTCCATGATTAACCTACGTAGTGAACCGGAGGGTTAGAAGGGGGGCGGAGCCCCCCCTCTGTTGCGTCGATTGTGCAGCGGGGGGGTCACAGGGGGGTTTGAGGGGGGCAAGTAGCCCCCCTCCATGGGGTTCAGGGCAGCGCCCCGAGAAATTTTTTTTTGGACCCTATATTAGGTTGGGCGAACCTACCTATGGTTTTGGACGCGATGGT